>APFE031459670.1:91566-188019 GCA_000404065.3 Pinus taeda | reverse complement strand
TAGAACCTTTTGGCATTGTTTACTTGTTGGTTGAAGCTTCTACTGATATTCATCCTTGGAGTAAATTAGGTATGATTTACCTAATGAGTAATTTTAGCCCTTTGCTAACGATTGACATACTGTTCACTAGTCTTTGTTGTATTAAGATAGCATTTGGTGGAGGCTGACGACTTCTGTGATTGAAATGATTCTTCAGTATATCCAAGACCAGTATTTATCAGAGGAGAATGTTGAAATTTGATGATTTCATTTAAAGTTTCAAATCCTTTAGCAAATCTAAGATTAAGAGATTTTGTTTCTCAAGTTCTTTTCTTAGACCCACAATTTCACATTCTAGATTTTCATTGTGTTTTTCTCTTTCAGTAAGTTGGTGAGTCAATGTATCGATGATCATATTCTTTTCTTCTAAATAGATTTTGAGTTTAGTAATTTCTTCAAGAAATTCTTCCTCTTCTAAGGCATCCAAGGAATCAACATTGCCATAAGCCATGAGTAGTCTATAATCTTGGTCAATTTCATCTTCATCACTATTGGATAAGCCATCACTATCTTCATGCGTATAGTAACTCCTTCTATTCACAACCTGTTTTCTATTTCCTTTTTCATATTCCTTTCCTTTTACATATTTATCTTTATGAGGACATTTGGCAGCATAATGGCCCACTCTACCACAAGCAAAGCACTTGAAAGGTAGCTTACCTCTAAATATGCCAGAACCCCATTGAAGCTTCTTGACAAAATTTAACTCATCTTCTTCTTCTGAAAAGTGTTATGATTCATTGTGCTCTTCCTTTTATTTTCCCTTTGCTGACGCTTTAAAAGCGGCTTCTCTCATATCTGATTTACCTCCTTTTCTCATTTCAAAGGCAGTTAAGATTCCATGGAGTTGACTCACAATAATAGTTTGAAGATCCTGTTTTTCTTCTATGGCAGACACTTTTGACTCAAAGTTAGAAGACAAAGATCTCAATATTTTCTCAACTAAAGTAGCTTCCTTTAACTCTTCACCTAGATTCTTCATACAATTAACAATCTCATCTATATGTAAGAAGTAACTAGCAACACTCTCATCACTATGCATCTTAAGAGTTTCATATTGAGTTCTGAGAGTTTGAATCTTAGCATGTTTTACCTGAGAGTCACTTTCGTAGCTCTGAATTATTTTGTCCCATATTTCTTTGGATGTCTTGAGCTGCATGACTTTGACAAATTTTGATTTTGATAGACTTTCCAATAACATTTACAAATTTGGCATTGGTTTCATATAACTTCTTACCTGCAGAGTTTGTAGGAATTTCCGCTGGAAATTGATATCCTCCTTCCACAATTACCTAAAAATCGACTCCAAGCAATTGTAGATAGGATCTAGTTCTTATTTTCCAATATACTAAGTTTCTCCCATTAAAGATTGATGGTCTAATGGATCCCATGCCTTTGTGATTATTCATCTTGAAAGATCTTCCTTTAAGTGATCAAGATTCTTCTGAAGGACCTATTTTGATACCAATTGTTTGAAATAATACTGAGAGGGGGATGAATCAGTATTATTAGATCAATAATTTTTCATTTACCAAACATACTTATATGTGCTACTTCTCTGAAGTGAACTAGTGTGTACACGCTACTGTGAATAGTGAAACTAGCGTATACCCAAAGAACTTGTGATTTAGTTAATTTATCATGTTTTGATCTATAACCAGTGATCAGTAACTTATTAAACAGTGCAATAAAAACAAAATAACCATCACACATAAGTAACACACATGAACACCAATATTTAAGGTGGAAATCCAATGTGGGTGAAAACCACTTGCTGCTATCGTCTATGTCTTCTTTTAATAATAAGAAAATATGTTTACAATATATTGATGCAGACTCATACCAGTATGTAGGCACCCACCTGCAAAAGGCTACAACCTTCTCTCATTTTCCAGCTTCTATTAGAAGGGAGCTACAACCCCCTAGCTCTCGTACTAGCCAATGTGTTTACTAGTACATAGGTGTCGACCTATAGAAGGCTACAACCTTCTCTCTTCCTCCATGGACCACGTTTCATAAATTTTCAGAAAACAATACACATGAAGGCATCATTTCATCAAATTTTCATACTAGACCCATCAAAAACTTTGAAACTCAAACCACATCAACCAATAATCAGTTAATTTGAATAATTAGATCATTGTCACAAGAACACTGTGTTGAACCTAGAAACCTGCATCATCATTCAGAACCAGCTGTAACCTCAAAAATCATGCATTAGAATGTATACGCTACTTTACTAAACCCAACTTGCATGTATACACTACTTCCTTGAATCAAACCTGCAGATACCTTCAAAACTATTGAAACATAAAACTTCTAAATCAAGTCTGTACCAACCAACAATATACTGAACATCTACTGTCAATTTACAGAGCCTTACACAGGCAGTAGCAGAGATCACCCTTCTCACTTATACAATAAATCAATCAGATATCAAACTCCTCATGCATTCATTTTTACATTCAGATCGAAGAAGACTTCATTGACAGACAACAGTAAAACAACAGTACTGATCAAATATATTAGTCATCTCTGAAAAACATTCTTTTCTTTTGCATATGCTACTTGGAAGAGCTAAACTGGCGTGTATACGTTACTTCACCAAAGCAAACTAGTGTACAAATATGCAAATATTAACTCATAACTTCGCTGCTATTTCAGACTTCAGACAAACCCAGATCATGATATTCAAAGAATAAAACAGGTGTACACAATTAGATTTGTCCCAACCAATATCAGATCATTCATTGATAAGTCATTTTAGGTCTCATGATCATGATCCAACATTGAATTAAAGGTGCACAAAATATTTCATATCAAATCACCAACATAGCCCCTGCAACATAAAATATACTTTAGATAGAAGTATTCCTTAGAAACCCTTTTCACTTGCACACCTTGGCCATATGATCTTCTCCTCATATAGTTTTAGGCTTTTTTCAATACCTCGGACCAAAACCACTTAAGACCTATGGTATTATTGGGCAGGATCAAATGGTCATTACTCCACTCAATATTGTGGGCTAATACCATGGTATTGACCTCTGGTATTCTCTACTCTTGAAATTCCTTGATTTTCCAACCTATATGCACTTTTCCTCTTGCGAGAGTGCATGTATACGTATACACGCTTTTTGTTCTGTGGACATGCGTGTACATCTTCAAATTCCTTTCACCATCCTTTACCTTCAAATTATTGATTCTGATTAGTAGACTTTAGTTCCATCTCCCTGTTCTTCTATACCAATGCCCTGTTACATCTGAATGGATCTGTTACACTGTGGGTTGCCTTTCATCAAAACTGAACTGACCTGCGAATGAGTTTCCATTAAGGACAACACTTGTATCATAATTCCAATAAAACCCTATTCAACAATAGCACTTGTGATTTTTTTGATAGCAACAGATGGCATAAAGAGGAAAAGAATAGGTAAGGGTGAATGAAAATAAGTGGAGGACACGAGAATAAAGGTGTATTATGACTTAGTACAACATTGACATCACTAACAATAATTTAAAATAAAACCATTACACAACAAAAAAAGTTCATAGCAAGACAAGTGTTAGGATGGATCATTTTGCTATGAAATTCTTAGGGAATTTCGTAGTGAATTATGGGTTTGTTGAACTAGAGTTGCTGTGAAAGTTTGTTAAACTATCAGACAAATCAATCATGAAATGATGACCTGAAAACAAATGGAATTATAACCTTTTCTCTTTTATGATGACCATATCACACACTAAATGTACCATATGACAACTATCACATGAACCTAAACATAAAAACCCTATCTAATATGACTAATCAAACTAAAAATTATTTCTAGTGGTTATCATGGATAACACTCATCATGATTTTCATGGAGTACATTGTCACCAATAGGAAGCCTTTGTTGCAGCAACTTTATCAAACCTTCCATGTTTGCTTTTAAACTTTCCATGTCCTCTTTTAAACCATTAATGTCCCATTTTATTTCATTTTCTAATCCATCCATTATAGTATTAAATTAATTTTTGGTTGCTCATTGTGAGAGTGAAATTTGTTGCACTTGGTCCTCTAAATTTGATATATTATGTTGCATTTCTTCCTTTTCTTCATGCATCATAGTAGGGATTTTTGGTTGCTTACTAGGTGTATCCATTTTTTTTGTTGCAAGGCATGTTGGAAATAATAATGATATCTATGCTTCACTATGCCCTTTGAATCACTTAAAACTATTTTTTCAAATAATAGTTAAGAAAAATTAAAATATACACACCTTTTTTCTTGTTTTTGGAGCTTAATATTGAAATTGTTGTATCTATGTAATTTTGGCTCTCCAAGGTCTGAAATTTCATATATTGTTATCACTTTTGAGTATTATTTCCAATGACACTATTCAAACTGAGATTGGAATCTTCAAGATAAAGTTATGCCAAATTTCCCACAATGACCGGATTATGGACTGGTTCAATAGAGCGAACTTGTATGGAATTCCACTTGTCATTGTTTCAACCCTCAACCCTAAAAATTATATAAAAAAAACTAAAATCTATGCACTTTCAATCAATTTTTATAAAATTCAAATATGATGCTCTTAGAGAAATTTATGACAATTTTCCCTAGGTCACCTGTTTGAGACAAAATTATGGAGCATGTAAAAACCCTAATTTCTTCGGACCATATCTCAAAAAATATATCGAACAAAGATCTAAAATTTTTACACTAAGTTCACCAACCTTTCATATCCATGTGGTTGAAGTTTTAGCTTCTGAAGACTTGTAGAAAAAAATTGATAGCGAAAATTCCATGATGACCTGTATGAAGCAGCGAAACCCTAGAATCCAAATCTTTGATACCAAATGTTATGTAACCATATCAGAAAATAGAAGAAAAAATAGATAAATGACTTCAAAATAAGCCTCTTATAGGGGGTAACCTCCTTTTACATCACATAAATTAACAATTCTTGGATGATTCAAATGGAAATGCCTCCTTGGTATATATGGGAGTCTAAGGGGGCACAATATAATTAGAGCCTACATAAAAATAATAATGTAAGGGCACAAAAATAAAAATAGTGGGATTCTATGGGGTACAACAATAATAATATGGGGGCTAAATGGGAACACCAATAACAATAAGGGGGTTACACTAAAAATAAAAATAAGGGGGCTACAACAGTATTATAGGGACCTAACAAAAATTGCCACAAGCCAGAAAATTGGGCAAATAAGTGTCCTAAGAAAGCAAAAAACCCCCATATTTCTGCTCTTTTCACAGAAGACCTTAATCTTGAATGGTGGGATCTTTGTTTTGCTGATTATACTTCTCCAACTCCATAAATTGATGACATCACCCTTCTTCCTATTAATGATGATAATGACTGTTCTTCTACTTATTCTTCTTCTAATTCCAATATTGAACATATTATTGATTAATTTTGTCTTCCAAATCCACAAAATTGGGTAGGGAATAATACCCTGTGAATAACTTTTGAAAATTCTCAATATCCAAGTTTTGAAGAATATTGCCAAACTTTGCAAACTCCGTGGCCACAATATGATATTTTTTGTGTTTTCTTGTGTTAAACCAAAGAGTCCCGAAGAAATAATAGATTAAATCCAAAAAAATATAGATACTCTTACTATTTGGAAATTTTAAGAAAGAATTGAGTTAAGATCCAAAAGAGATTTCCTCTTACAACAAGTTTTCAACCCTGTTGTTAGACACCCTGAGAGTTATAGTAGTTCATCTGACAAGGAAAATCCAACCATTTACATTCTTGTTGATCTTTATTTTGGTCCAGATAAACATTATGATAGGAAACCATTTTGAAGAGATAAAGAAGCATTTTTATTAGTCCAAAATGAAGAACAAAATAAAATAGCTAAAGAAACTATAGACAAAGTTAAAGAGTTTAAAAGCTTATTAGAAACCATTAGATTAGAATAAGTTGTCTCCTTGGATGAAGATATTACCAAGGCCTATGATGAAATAGAATCTAATCCAACTTATATAGCAGGATATAGGAGAAAGAACAAAGGAATTGAAACTAAAGAAGAAGAACACATGGTTGATGAAGAAAGGATAATGGGACAAGACAAGAACGTCCTACATTATTCTCTGTAGGAGCTAAGTTCTTTGTAAAAGTCTAGATTTATCTAGAAAATATAAAGCTATGCCAGATAGGTTGTTTGGTAGATACAAGTGCACAACTCAATCTAATGAGAAAACAAGCCATTATTGCATATTTGTGGAAAGAAACCCAATTCACAGGGAATGTTGTAAATAAGATTGAGGCAATTTTTTTTGAAAAACAGATCCCTTATTAATAGAGGTTGAAGATGAAAAATTAGGAGTTTCATTTTACAGTGTATAGGAAATTCCATGTGACTACATTTTGGGTTTTGATTTTATCAAAATGGTAAGTCCAGTTACTTTTGAGGTAAAGAAGCATGGATTGTTATTTCATTTAGAACATCAATAAATTTTGACACCAATGTACAAAGATGGTGTTTGTAAGAGTAGGATTGTTGAAGAAAAGGTCGAGAATTTTTTTATTTTATTTTTATTCTTTGATGCCATTAATGTACTTAAACAAAATGGAACATAAAATCTTCTATGAAAAATTGCATTTAGAAAGTGATCTTAAATAAATCTTCAAAAAGATAAGAGAAGATTGTACTTTAGAGTCTCCTAATGCTTTCTAGCACAGAGAGAAATATTTTGTAAATCTTCCCTTTGATCCCTTGGAAAATATTATTCCTCAAAAGGTTTATGCAACCTTAATGAGTCCATCATAAATTAAAATATTCGGAGATGGGATAAAATATATTTTCTTAATAGGCCTTATTGAGCCATCTAAAAATACTTGGGCTTGCAAAGGATTTAATGCTTTCTGACATAAAGAGAAATATTTTGTAAATCTTACCTATGATTCCTTGGAAAATTTATTCCTCAAAAGGCTTTTGTAGCCTTAATGAGTCCATTAGAAATTAAAATATTCTAAGATGAGATAAAATATCTTTTGTCAAAAGGTCTTATTGAACCATCTAAAAGTGCTTGGTCTTGCAGAAGATTTTATGTTAACAAACACTCAGAGCAAAAGAGAGGAAAACCAAGGTTAGTGGTAACTTATTCACCACTAAATCAAGTTGTCTAGCCAATTAGGTATCCATTACCTAATAAAGCCTCCCTACTTAAAAAATTAAGGGAAATGTATTTTTTAGTAAGTTCGATTTGAAGTATGGGTTTTATCAAATTGGAATTGTCCCATAATACCAACGTAAAACAACCTTTGTTGTCCCTCATGGACAATATTAGTGGAAAATAATTCCATTCGAGTTAAAAAATTCCCCAAGAAAATCTCAAAAGAGAATGGAAGACATCTTCAGAGATTATCCATGGATAATAGTATATATTGATGATATCCTAATCTATTCCAAAAATCTACAAGAACATCTTAGGAACTTACAAAATTCTTATGATCTCGTATATTAACATGGCTTAGTACTTTCCATAGAAAATATGGAGATAGGAAAAACATAAATTGAATTCTTGGGATATAAAATGGAAAAGGGGAAAATTATTCTCCAAGAACATGTCGTGGAGATCTTCAAAAATTATCCAGATCATATACTAGATAAATCAAAACCACATAAGTTTTTGGGAAGGCTGAATTATATAAGACCATTCTATAAAGGGGAAGCCTCTGATATACATATTTTACAACAAAGAGTCGAGAAGAATCCGCCTTCCTAGAAAAAAGAAATGTCGATAATCATCCAGAACATTAAGTAGGAAGTCCAATGTTTGCCTCCTCTTTCTCTACCTACTGATAAGGGTAGATAAATAATATAGGCTAATTCCTCATATAAGGTATAGGATAAACACAAATTGTTGTTTAGAGAAGCTCACAATAGGACTAATATCTCTTTATTCATGCTACCTAGTGTAGAAATTAATAAGGTGAAGGAAGAAGACTTTAAACAAAGGAAGCAATTTATTTTCCTTGATCTTGACTGTGCATCACAAGAATCCATGGATATTAATATTGTCCAAGAGATTCTTTCTAGACCTTTAAAAATAAATATTTTAGAAAAATGGGGGTGAAAATCATTTTGGGAGCTGAATAATTCCTACAGTCGTCTGGTCAGAGAAAAACCTGGGGTATGGATTGATGAAGAAGATATCCATTGCTACTGTGATTTATGATTTGGCACAATGAATTGGATTACATACTCTTTTATGTTACAAATGGTAAGAGAAAAGGAAAAGGTTATAATTTGTGAAAATCCCAACGATATGGTATGGCGTCCATGGACTTGTTGGACTAAAGTTTTCCTTGATAAATTTTGTCCAAGAAATAATGGGGTACAAAGACACATTAATTTCATCCTACATCCATAAGCTAATATGAAAGAAGTTGCTAGAAAATGATTATGGTTCAAATTCATCCTTAAGCATATTGGGAGGAAAATCACACCATTAGAACATTTAAAATATATCCAGTACAAAAATCAAAGTTTAAATCCAAAAGGAAAAGCAATGGGCACCGTGATTGAGCTAGAAGAATTAAATATTCAAGTTGAATCTATCTTCTAAAGAGAATTTGCATGTGATCTTTATCCCTTCATGAAAGGATATTATGTTGAGCAATGCTTTTTAGAAAATCTCTATCCAATCCCCAACAATAAAATGGAGCCCATGAACGAAGATATTCTTGGACCAAGTACTCAAATAAGCCACAGAAAAGGCTTCTTCCGACTCTAACAGACCTAAAGGATCCACATATGGAGAACCCATGTGTGTTTTCTTTACTGATGACCGGTAATAATGTATCTTGTCATACTAGCCAACTCATGCAAAGGCAATCTATTCTCATGGGCTTTGAGTTAAAGTATCCACTTTGTTTTACGTTTGGTTCCATAAGATTCCTTAAACTTTTGCATTGTGTAATATGTTCCTGGACGAATCTCTGAAACTCGGAGCACTTCTTTGACTTCCGGTGTGGTTTGGCCCACATTTCAAAGAGAACCTACGAAAAATATTATTTGTGATTTATATTTTAGGATGATTCATATGTACTTTTTCAGGCTGTCGTAATCTAAGGATATTCCTTATGCTCCCTCAAGGATCTATAAATAAGGAAGAAGAATTCTATTATCTCAATTCAGAGTCAATAAGTGTAGAGTTTGTGTATGCTTTACAACTTGCCTTGTGCAATTTGCTTGCAACAAAAGTAAAACTCCTAACAGTTTGGTGTGGGTCATCTTAGGTCGAGTTCGACAATCCTGCATAGGTTTATGAGAGTGCATCTGAGAACCTAAAGTGGCAGGACTCTTAGGTTATCTTGGGTCTGTAAATGTACAAATTCAATGTCAATTTTTAGTTGTGAAGGTTGCAAAGTTTGTAAGCCAATTGGATGTTTAACTCGTATGAGCATAAGCGAGATGAAGAACCTCGTATTTCAAGTAGTGGACTTTTCTCTTGCAAAAAAATTGTGAACCCCATGCTGGTAGATAATTAATTGAGCTTAAAGCCGATGAAATTTAATTCCTGCTGCAAGGTATCAAATTTCAACTCCAAATTACCTGGGGACTTTTCACCAGTCAAATTTGTGGGAACTGGCAATATGCTGGAGACCAAAGGAGTAGAGAGATATCATGAGCATCTCTCTGAATGAAGTGTGAGAAAAATATGAAAGGACCACAACCCATTTTACTAAGCAACATCCTCCATAAGTTCGAACCCTCGAATTCCTTCACCACATTACAATAAGATCCAATGAACTACCCTACTCACCAAAATAAGCAACAAACCCAAAGAACAAGGGTGCAATGAGCTTAACAAACACAGATACTACAAATTGTGACACCTATTGATAATGACTGAGAGAATAAGAACCAAAACTGTTATCACCAAAATTGGTCATCTAGCTTAATTTACTAGATGGATCGAAATACACTGTGTAAAGCTTTGCTTTCACTGTGAGAAATTACTTAATCTACCACCTTTGTTAAGTAATTTATAGTTAAATCCATGAAGAATAATTAAATAAATCACTATTTATTTGATTTTCTTCTAGGAATAATTAGTTAAACCATTGTTCAATTATTATTCCTTGTCATATTTGACCCAATCATGAAAAATAAATAGATAAATCATTAATTATCTTATTTTTCTCTAATAATAATTAATTAATCACTAGTTAATTATTATTCTTTGTCAATTTTGACTAAATCCCTTAGGAATAATTAAATAAATCATTATTTGTTTATTATTCCTTAACCAATTCCTTGAGATGATAAATAAATCATTTATTTATTTATTATTTCTAAATAAAAGTTTAAATACTTTTTCCCTCCTAACCAAATATAATAAAATATTACAAGTGGTTATTCCAAGAATGGGGTTAATAATGTTTTACTATTGCTCATTATTCGAGAATAGCTCAATATTTTGTTATAAATAGAAGGGTTTTCCATTCATTATTCACTTTTGATTATTTTCATTGTTGCAAACCATATTTTTGCTGGGTTTACACATTATAGAGGAGAGAGACTCTGCACAAGCTGAAGACCTTTGAGGATAGCCAAAAAGCCATCCCATAGAGGGGGACTGGTAACATTTATTTGTTCCCTTTACAGCTATTATAATAAAACTATTTTTTGTATATCTAGTTTCCATTGGATGATTGGAGTTATTACTATTTCTTTTTGTTGTTTAACTATGATTGTGGCATAGATCAGAATTTTGGTAGGTTTTGTTTCTATCAGTTGTTGTAGATCTACAATATTTGATAGTCATTATTGTTGAGATTTTTTGTCATCCACAATCTTAAGTGGGTTCTTTTCATACATATTTGAGAGGAAAACTCCAACAAATTAACGACTCAACTAGGGAAAACCATCAGATCTAGAAACCTGGGTGACCTTCGGCTTTTAGCTTAGCTTTTTTTTAGTCTCTTAATGTTTCCTAGCTTTTTAACCTTAGATATGTTAAATTTTTTACTTTCGCAAGTTTTCTGGTCTTTTCTACAGGTCACAAGAACTAGCCACGAAAAAGATGACAATTTATTTATTTATTTATTTTATTTTTTTTTATTTTTTCCGAGATTTGCCAACCAAGAATCAAGGAGTAGAAATCACATTTTTTAGCCCAAAAAGTGTGATATCGAGTCTAGAGTGCACCTTTCAGCCCAAAAAGTGTGATCCCACCTGAAAACAAGTTAGTACTTGCGATTTTAGGGTTTCTAAGTTTTCTGGGTTTTGCTGAGAGCTATCTGCTAGGTTGTTTGACCTCTGCCTTATCCCACTTAGGCCTTGATCTACTCTAATTTACTCGTCGAAGTGTAATCTAGCCCCCTTAAGGCTTCTAATACGCTTCCACCTTTATAGGAGGAGTTTAGCTGAGTGAGTAGTCTGAGTTTCTGCAGCACTTTCTGCCATATTTTCTAGATTTGTACCCTTCTATTTCAGATCTATAAAGATGGGTTGTCACCATCCATAGTTTCATATTAAACATTATTTGGTCATTGGCCTTAGGGTCCCATTGTTTTCCCTAGGTGTTACATCCATCTCCCTATATTTTTGCAGCGATCTTCCTCTCTGGTTTTTTGTTGTTGCTACACCAATTTCCAGTAGCCTAGTGTCACTTGATCCAAGTCACACGAACATTTAGATCTGTTGACCTATTTAGTGTGTCTTCCATCAATTTATCCACCAAATAGCACAGTGTTTGCAAACCCAATCTAGGTGGGGTTTAGTCAATTGTTTTGCTATTCATTTTCTGTTATTAATTTCAGTTTATTTTCAGTAATATTTTTTCCTTTTTACAAACATGATATGTGCTTGATTAATAAATACACTCGCACACAGAAGCACACCTTAAACAAAGGGCGCTTGGTTTACACTACCAATCCAAGACTTAACATAATAAATTTATCTCCCCTCATCGAGACAAAGGCATATTGTTGATATCCCTTCACCAATTTCATGTGATGTGTGTCTTACCACAATTGCGCCACCAAGGCATTTGTCATGGAAAATATTAGGCCTTCACCCCCAGTTTCCGCTTGGTCATATTACCCCTCCCTGTCGGGTTCGATTTCATAGCCCTCCAAGTACCCATATTGACTTTTCTCCTAGTTCATCTGATTCTGAGCTTCCTTCACCACATATTGTCACCATGTTTGGACCCACAGCTAGTGCAAGAACCTAATTTGGTGTTGGCTTCAGTTCCATCTCGGCGCTCACCTCAAGTGTAATAGTCTCAGGAACCGTTCCGGTAACCCCATGCTCCCCTTTATGGCTAGGTTAAGTGTACCAGATTTTAGCCAGTTGATAAATGACCCCATACACTACACTGCTGGTTAGCCTTCTATGCCAACTAAGCTTCCCTCAAACATCCCAAAGTTTGAGGGTAATGTAGGAGAGGATCCTACCAACCATGTCCGATCCTTCCACATGTGGTTTTCGTCCAACTCCATTACTGATGACTCCATTTGTCTTCGGCTATTCTAATGCACACTAACTAGAGAGGTTGCAAAATGGTATGTAGACTAGACCGCTGCATCTCATTCCATTTTCGCAATGCTTGCTAAAGCATTCCTCTCATATTTTTAGTTACCTCTCTGGTATGACACTAGTATGGAGCTATTAACCTCATTCCGTCAGTCTTTACCACTCACCTTTCCGATCATGTTCAAGAGTGGCATCAACGGAGGAGCACATGCCGCACCCTGCCCTTTGAAGACCATGCCTACCTAGATTGGTTTCTTAGGAGCATTTTATTACCCATTAGAAAAGATGTCGTATCCCATTTTCCTCAGACCGGGGAAGAAGCTCTCTAAACCACTCTAAGATATGACTTGATTTATGTGCAATCTGGATATGTCTATACCGTCATTCCAGACCTCCCTTGTCTTGGAAGTGCCAATGCACCGAGGGAATCTCACACCGCCAATGGTATCATTGGAACCCTTTCACACCCTTCGCTATATACTCAGCAAGGTTATGGCTATTTGCAAGGGGGAAGCAGTTCCTCTAACACTCATGACCCTCCTGCTAGCAACATGTTTTGAGGACACCAACTTGTCTACCAAACCGTTGCTCCTCCTTATGCATAGCCGAGCATTCTTGCCCCTCAAGCATTAATGACACAACATCCCATGCATCCTCAGCCCTAACAACCACCACCCCCTCATGGTCAAGTTTTTGCGTAGTAGAGAGACCAATCCCCAAAATTCGAAGAAAAAGAATAAGGGGAAGGGTAACAAGGGTAACCAGGGTAATCAAGGTAATTAACCTAGTGAACCCTAGGGGAACCTTCCTAACACTGACAACCAACAATAGGGAAACCAACCCAAGCAGAACAAGGCTATTCGTATGAACAAGCCTTGTGCATGTTGCTGTGTACATGGCCATTATACACTTGAGCGTCCTCTCTTACCCTAGATGCGTCAAATGTGGGAAGCTAAAGAAACTTCTAGAGGTCAACAATCACCTCAGAATCCCACACCATCTCAACCAACAGTGCTCACAAATCATTTTTCTCAGTAAGGATTTGTGGCTACTCAACCTCAGCTAGTTCAAGTAGCCCATCCCCCCCAACCTTCTTGCCTTGGTGACTACCAGATCCTTATTATGAATTCTGATGAGGTTAATCCCTTCGATATCAACCTGCAAACTTGGTCGCATCAATATGATAAGCCATCGACTTCATCCTCCACTAAGTCCAAAACCAAAGCATCTGTTGAGCCTCTTATGACACCCAATGGTTCGTTACATATCCCTCAGCCTAAAGTTGAGGCTATCCCAAGATCCCAAAGGGACCATTATGCTGTAATGTGACTTCTAACCAAACTTCCCATACATACATTATAGTAGACGACTTGGTGCAATCACCTGCGGCCATGTCGACATTGGAAATACTTTATTAGTGCCCATCTCAAAACAAATCTCTACTAACTATCTTGGGCAAAATAGATCCTTTTGACGATCATTTGATTTTCTTCCCTGTTGATACATCGGAACATCCCCCATTGCCTTCATCTGTTGCTTTCCAGATACCAGTCCGAGTCTGTAATTCCATCATCTCCCGATGCATTATTGATGAAGGTGCATCCACCTGTGTGATGTCTACTACTGTTTGGAAACAAATTACATCACCTGATTTGTCCCCCTCCACCATCACTTTGCGTTCTTGGGATAGAAACTCCTCCCAGCCCCTTGGCATGCACCGCAACTATCCAGTGATCCTTGCGGGCAAGAATGTTCATATTGACATTGAGCTTATTGATGCCTGTTTGGATTATAACATTCTCTTAGCTTGTAGTTACACATATGCCATGTTAGCCGTCGCATCTGCGGTTTTCCGAAAGATGTGCTTCCCCCATGAAGGGAAGATCGTTACTATCGATCAGTTGAACTACTATGAGCCGATGTCCATGAGCTCCCCCAAGTCCATTATCTCGTTGGTGTCAGATAAGCAGTCCTCACCTCCTCTCATCGATGTCTCACATGGAGTCCATGAATATTCCTCATTGTTGGGTGCTTTCCATGGTCCTCCCCATCCCATCTCAAAGCCTAACTCTATGAGTGTTTGCATGTTACAAGTGTCACAGGCTACTCTCAAGTAGTCTGGTACATATAATCAATAGCCAACTCCTTATCAACCTATTTTTGCCATCCCAGCTAAGCCCTCTAGATCCACCCCCCCGGGACCTCCTCCGTTTGTGGGTGCCTCTCCTATGTTTCCACCAGGAATTGTTCCTCTAGGTCTCAACCATCTAGGAGCTATTCCACTGGGACATTACCCTTTAGGCCAGATACCTTTCTTATTACCCCCTCCGCGAGTATTTTCTGTCCCTGTCATGGCTTCGCTGGTCCTTCCTAACATGATTTTGGGGATCCCAATATGATACATTGATCCCCTTGCAAGCATTCCACCTGGTCAGCTAAGACCATATCATGCTTTGACCTCGGTTCAACCAGTCCCTATGACCCCTGTCGCTGCTTCAATTCCATCGCAACCTCAATAGGAACCCAATCCTATTGCGAAAGCATCCAGACAAGGGGGGAAAGATAAGAGGAAAGAACCTAAGGACAAGGCTCCCCAAGCTCCTCTACCCCTCAAGGCCCCAAAGTGTCATCGATAATTGTCTTGAGATTCCTCATCTAAAACCTTTGGTTCATGAAACGTTCCCTGATTCGAATATCCCTGAAGTCCATGTTAACTTACTAGTTCCACCCAAGAAACTCATAACGTTACGCACAAATCACCCTTGTGCCTTGTACAATCATCATGGTCACTACTCCCATTGTTTCCCTCATCTCAAAGAATTTTGCGATTGCCTTGAGGCACTTTGCAAATATGAGACCACTCGTTGTGGAACACCTACTCCTTTACCCATGGATTCTGGTACCATCAGTAAACCAGAACAGGGGGGACTCTGGTCCCACCATCGTGACCCCTCCCCCCAATTTTGAGATGACGGACACCACGAGCCATATCCTTTACCTATCATCATCCCTGAGTTCCTCGCAGGCAAAACTTTCTAAGGTTTCCATGCACACTTCTATCGAACCTCTTTTGATAGAATCCTAGGTATCAACATCTATAAATCCTCCATCTACTAGCTCGTCTATCATTCAAGATGATGCGTATGTGAACCTTATTTCTCAGCTTGATGCATTAGGTAATGCCGCCGAATCATGTAGTCGGTCCTCCTACTATCCACACATCTTCCAGTTTGATAAGGAAATCATGGAATCTATGTCTACCCCTAATTACCCTTGAAATTAGGCAAGGGGGCATATTTTTGGAGGATTCTGAAGGCCATTTCCTTCCTAATTCTCCCAGTGCACTCTACCTAAAGAAATGTCGCTCATAGCATATCCCTTTGATTTACATGTCTATATTTCTACCATGAAGTTATGTAGATTGCATCATCTCATCCATTGTATTTTGCACCTTTCAGATGAATCCATCATCCACACTTTATATCGGTCATGCCAACGGTGCAAATCGCTTCTCTCAGAATCTAGCCTTGGCAGCCTTGGCCATTTTTACCCCCTCGCATACATTAGTCCTTTCGAACAGAACGTGGATTGGATATGCCACTAGTAACCAGGCCGAATATGATGTAGTGATAGGTTTGTTAGTCGATGCCCTTTCTCATCGCATCCTTCATCTTCATGCTCTTTTAGATTCATTGCTATTTTCATGCAATTAAATGGTGTGTATCATGTGCATAACCAAGTCCTATTTAGAAAATACCTATGAGTTAAGCTATTGGTACGTGAATTTGAAACCATTACTTTCAGCCATGTTCCTAGAGCCCAAAATAACTATCTAGATACCATTGCAACTAACATTATAGATCGGCATTTCACGTGTATATCACAAAAGACAACCATACACACAACACATGGTGAACCATCATCGTCATATTAAATGCATAATCATATTATGTATCACATAAAACATATAAGTGTTTGGAGTCCACCACTCTAAATACATCCAGTATGCCCATAACATATTGGGGGCACATAGAACCCTACATCTCCTTTGGAGGATCTAGTGCCAAGTTGGGCTGAGATGCTTGAATCCATTTTTCGAGCACTCAGAACACAATGAAACTCCACAAAATCCTCTTGCTTGGGGAATCATTCCCACCTCTGCATACTAGATCAGTCCCCTGCATCACATATGCTTGCGGGCAATATCCCATGCTTAGGGGCATGATGGTTTTCCCCTGGCCATCTTCTCAATTGATTACCATAAGTCTCAGCCTAGATCCCACCAGATATAGGTATGGTTGATTATCCTGCCATTCCTTGGACAGTTTGTCCTATCGACCTCTCTGGCGAGTCATATGCACATCACATATCATAGATTTTTGATACCATATCTTCAAATATTCTACTCTATACCCACATAGTCACCATGTTTGACTTAGTGGGTGAGAATGATTCTAGACCTCCTCTAGTAGTTCATTCTCATTGTCCTCTTCCCTTAATTCTTCACCAGGTACCACCATTCCAAGAAGCATTAAGGCCATATTTAGACAAGTAAGGCCACTTTCTTGATAGTCGCAGATCCCGACTTCAATGGTCTATTTGTCCGCTACATATCCATAATATTTAGGGCCTTTTCCTCCTCTCCAAATTCACCACAACTCACTTAGAAAATGAATTCAAATTGGAGGGAAAACATCCTTACATAGAAAAATCCACAATTTTTCTGTCACCCATTGCGACCAAATCGTAGCTCATTTTGATGAACTATCAACATTATTGGAAATCTCTCATCGAGTACTATAATGGGTCTTCCTCAGTTTTTGATGATTTAACACTTCAACAAGAAGTCATTTTTCCCAAGAAGAGTCATTTCTTCGCCTATCAAAATCGAATTTCTTCATATGCGACACTTGTACATTAGGGACCACCTTCCCTTAATAATTTTCATCATGAGTAACCACCTTTTACTCATGTTTTCATGGTCCCCACTGTGCCTATTCTGTGTGGCAGCATCATCGAGTCACCCTTGTTCAAAGCATCCGCAATGAGTCACCTTTCCACCCATCGAGTCTATTTGACATCCCATTATATCATGTCAAAGTATTCCATCCATATTTGCATATTTTTCATCCCGTGTTGCCCATTTTGGCCTCTAGTCATACTATCCCCATCCCCTCCGAAGGTGAGTTATTTGTTGCCAGGTCATCCATGCACTTTATGCTCTAACAAGGAAAGTCATCTAATTTTCCCTTAGTACCACTTTTCCCATTATCCCTGGTGTTAGTCCATTAGCCACATTACTATTTTCCCTCATGCCTTAGTTGAGGATCCTCATTGCCTCACCTATCGTGTGCCCTATTTTATCGACACCAACTCTTTTATTCCATAAGAACAGCCTAGAGGGTGATGTATCTTGGTTCCAGCTTCCATTCTTGTTCTGCGCTTCAGATCGAGCAGAGGGACTCATTATTTCCCTTTGACTTGCTTGTTTCATGTTCGTTATTCATACACTTGATGGTCCCGTGATGTAGCAGATTGTACAAGTGATTCCCGGGGGTGTTTGAGGTGTTTCAAACCTCATGAGCAGGTGGCCCTTCAGGTAGCCCCCCATATTGCCCGAATGCATTCCTATTATGCTATAGCCTCAGATGTAGTTTCGCAAAGTTGATGGATTGTGTTCATAGCATGCACGTCTCCTTTAGATGATCCATTTATTTTTGCAGAGCCCTCCCCTATTCAGCAAGGATTCTTCAGTTATTATACCCTCCTTCCCACCCATTTTTTTAGGGAAGGGCCATTATTTATCATGTACTCAAATGATATTGTATTTAGTCCTAGCTCATGTTTTTTCTAGGTGCATTATGTATATGGGACACATTGTATTATTTTCTGGCTCTGTTATGCTAGCATGTCATGTACCATTCAACATGTACTCCATTGCTCAGTTTTATGTTTCTTGGCGCACCATTATTTCTATACTAAGTTATCTCGACGAGTATGGGTATGCCTCCCCTGCCTCATTTAGGTTCGATACCACAACATAAAAGGAGACTTGCATTAGTCTCACTGCCTCTGTCGCTATCTTCTTTCACTTTAGTTTTATTGGTATATCTCTCTCTCTCTGAATCCCTTGTGTTGTCTAATGACTATGTCTTTACAACGTACTTTAGTTATATGTTTTGATCCTAACACTCGTACATTTGGGGGCAATCTATTATCACCAAAAAATTGATCATCTAGCCTAATTTACTAGATGGATCGAAGTACACCATGTAAATCCAATTTTATCATAGTAAAATTGCTTTCACTATGAGAAATTACTTAATAAACCACCTTTGTTAAGTAAATTATAGTTAAACCCATGAAGAATAATTAAATAAATCACTATTTGTTTGATTTTCTTCCACGAATAATTAGTTAAAACATTGTTCAATTATTATTCCTTGTCATATTTGACCCAATCATGTAAAATAAACAGATAAATCATTAATTATCTTATTTTTCTCTAAGAATAATTAATTAATCACTAATTAATTATTATTCTTTGTCAAATTTGACTAAATCCCTTAGGAATAATTAAATAAATCATTATTTGTTTATTATTCCTTAACCAATTGCTAGAGATGATAAATAAATCATTTATTTATTTATTATTTCTAAATAAATGTTTAAATACTTTTTCCCTCCTGACCAAATATAATAAAATATTACAGGTGGTTATTCCAAGAATGGGGTTAATAATATTTTATTATTGCTCATTATTCAAGGATAACTCAATATTTTTTTATAAATAGAAGGGTTTTCCATTCATTATTCACTTTTGATTATTTTCATTGTTGCACTCACTCTTGTAACTCTAAATATTTTCATTTTCACAAACCATATTTTTGTTGGGTTTACACATTATAAAGGAAAGAGACTCTACACAAACTGAAGATGTTTGAGGATAGCCAAGAACCCATCCCATAGAGGGTGTCACACCCCTATATTGGCGGAAATCTTCCAAGCGCGCTATAGCGAGGTGCGGCACCACCGACCACTTTCTTTTCACCAATACTTATGATCGTGGACTATGCCTAACATTCATACTTAGTTTATTTTGGTTACCAAGTATTAGTTTATCCTTTATACAAGATGAAAACCATAACCATTCATCATAAATAGCAATAACATGAACACTTGCTCAATAGTATAAAGGGAGGCGCAACTCCCCGATGTGAGTCTGCCCATATATCAATATATATAAATTTCATGTATAAGTTAAATCTTGGAGAAAACCCCAAATTTACACTTAGCCAATTTTTCAACTTCAGAAAACTTGATTGCCCAGCCTTGTTGGCACCTCCGAACAATTGCCGCACGTTCTACCCAACTCTTTGTTCACCCTTGAACATGTTCATTCAGCTCATCGTGTTGTTTGCCCAACTTGGGCACCCACCCGTGTCACCGTGCACACCTACCCGACATGTCCGCACATTGGTCGCCTTCGTTCACAACTTGTCGCACTTTGTTTCATCTCTGTGTCATTTGCCCAACTTGGGCGCACTCCTCGTGTCCGTGTCACCCAACCTGGGTGCCCTCCACACGCCGGTCACACCTCCCATTCACAAACCCAAACACCTTCGTTCACCCGACGCTCAACATAGGTCGCTCGTTGTTCAGCCCTGCACGAACGCCCTACCCGGTTCGCCCGTCGTTCAGCTCTGCATGAACGCCCTAGCCAGTTAGCCCATCATTCAGCCCTGCACGAATGCCCTACCCGATTTACAGTCATTCAGCCCTGTATGAACGCCCTACCCGGTTCGCCTGTCATGCATGTTTGCCTTCGCCCAGTTCACCCACTGTTCTACCCGTCGTGTGGGTATATCTGCACTGTAGTCCAACCGCAGAACTTCACACTCTTCTCCAAGACTTGCGAGCTCGTTGATTAATGCTCCTCCACAACCCGCCTCTACCTATTCATATGCTTGTCTTCTCATTGTGTGGCTACCTAGCCAACCTGCCACCAAACGCAACTTCGTCGGCTTCAACTCTTCGTTTGCACATCGGCCCAACCATTATGTGGGCGAATGCCCGCCCGCTTGTCGATTCACCCGTTGGCCTGCCCATCGGTCGGGGCACCTAGGACTGCCCTCACGGATATAACTAACCGTCCATATAAACTCCATCACACATGTTCCATTTTGGTTCGTGCAACTTGCGGCTTGGCTTGCTCATCCATGCCCTCGCGCGTCCACCAACCGCATCTCGTGGGCGTTACAGAGGGGGACTGGTAACATTTATTTGTTCCCTTCATAGGTGTTATAATAAAAATATTACTTTTATATCTAGTTTCCATTGGATGATTGAAGTTATTAGTATTTCTATTTGCTGTTTAACTATGATTGTGGCATAGATTAGAATTTTGGCAGGTTTTGTTTCTATCAGTTGCTGGAGATCTACAATGTTTAACAACCATTTATATTGTTGAGATTGTTTTTCATCCACAATATTAAGTGGGTTTTTTTTCGTACATATTTGAGAATAAAACACTACAACAAAAATAAATATTGTCCTTCATAATAACTTGGACATTAACCAATTCACTAGAGAAACCAAAAGAATTTGGTCAATCTTCAAGCATGACATATAAAAAAAAACAAAAATGAATCTCAACATAAATATCAACACCCATAACTTAAGATAACATGTAACAAAAATATAGCATATACCAAAATACCAGGATGAACACCACCCAAATAAAATAAGCACATGAGAAGTTGTACATATATAAACTAAATCCTTGCATCCCTTTAGCATAAACATCATAATATTAAACTCTACTGAGGAATGAGAATAAAACAACTCAACCTGAAACCAAAGAACAAGGAAGAGCCAAACCTTGGGGGGAGCCCTGAATTTCACTAGATTAGGCTTCTCATGAACACACAACCCATGCTTATACCTATATGACATAAACACCTAGACCTAAACTATAAATCCACATCCAAAAGAAAATTTACCTTGTTTCCAAGACGACTATCGACCAATTATTTTCAAATGGGCACACTGAATGTCTAATCCCTCCTTTGCCTTGTTTAAATAAGAACACCAAAATACCCACGAGGGATGCAAACTGAGAGTGAAACTAAGAAATATCATGTTGAGGCTCACCTCTTTCTTGAAGTATATCCATCCATAATTTCACATCCCTTAGGCAATGTACTAAGCATAATTCCCTCATTAATTAATCATCACACTGCCACTATATTCTCCCCCTTTATTTCCTTTTTTTTATATATAGAAGAGGATATTGGATTTGGTAGGTCAGGAGGAATTCAAAAATATAGGAAAGCCAAGTATTGTAGAACTAAAGTTTTAGATTAGCCTTTGGCACATAGCCAAATTTGGTTCAGGTGCCAAATTTGGTGGAAAAATTGGCGAAGCCTCTAAGTGATAGCTCCGGGCAGACTTAGCACCACCTGGTTGGTTGGCAGGTGGAACCCACCTAGAAGAAATACCCCAGTAGAACCATTTTAATGCCCAAGTCTATGCGACTGGGAGAGAAGGACCAGGATGACATCATCCCGATGGTCATACCCTAGAGGGTTCACCCCAGTGGAGCCAACTCGACTATGACAACCCAAAAGTATACATTGGGGGATTAAGGTTAGCACCCAAAGTAAAGCACCAAGCCATTGGTACCAGGACATGGTGGTAGAGGACAGAGCGAAAGCCAATAAATAGAGGACTAGGTTGACCCTACTGACCACCTCATACTAGAGGGATCAACTTAGAGAATTCAATTTGTGGTGGTGCCAGGTTGGAAACTGTTAGGACATGGTGGAAATGGACATAGAAAAATCCAATAAACAAAGGGCTGATCAAACCTTGTCGCCAACTCATCTCGGCGGGTGGAGCTTGGACGATTAGTAATACAATGTAAAGGGGATATGCTAAGATAAAGGGGTCTTTGACCTTAGCATCGGGAACAAGCTCTAATGGAGTAGTCGTGACCAACATCGTAGAGCCATTAACAAAAGAGAAGGGCTCGTCTAGGGATCAAAAGGGCTATGTGCCCAATAGTTTAGGCCATGGTCGTAGAGACCAGTCTTATGGTGGAAAATAGGTAAAGGTTAAGCATAAGCGGGTTACCTCCACATTGAATGGAAACAACTAAAAACTGAGCAAATAGTGAGAAGATCACCATCATCTCTAAGGCCACTAGGTTCTGGAAGACACTAAGGGGGATAAACTAGCACGGTGGATAAGCCAATTCTAGCCCCCAGAAATTCAAAGTCAATGAGAAGAAATAGTTGATCAATGACTAGGATTGATCCCGGGGGGGGTCAAGCACTAGGGGGGGTCAAGCCTCACTCCTAACATTGTCCATTCACCCTGCTGGAGTATGGGGACCACATCCACCACCAACACGACAACACAATGATGAATTCAACAAGAGCATGATTTTTTGCAGGGCCAAGGGCCTTCCCTCCTCTAGTTCCTATCCAATCCCATGGCTCCACGTGTCATGCCACCGTGCTCCCTGCCTATATAGTTACCACCTACTTGCCATTAGTGCTCAAATTTTAATTGTTTCAACAATGTTTCTTTATCACCCATCCTGTGCTTGACCATGTTTAGGGATCAACCAATGCAGAGAAACTCCAACGTCACCACACCAAATAACGTCTATCCACCATGGATTTTAATCATGATGGGTGAAAGATAACAACATATAAGAAGGGCCAACTCCAAAAAAGAGGAAATTTAAGTAGTAAGAGGTAGAAAAAAATAGGTTAATTGGCAGGTAACCATGGATAGGAATACAATGGAAGAGGCATGGATAGATCATCAACCTGCCATGAACCCAAATAATGGAGCCTGAGTCCACCTTAGGAGATCAGAGGAATCAACAGTGGAGATATTGTGTTGTGGAAATCATGGCATACTCGTGTCATTTATGCAATTGAGTTAATATTTCATTTTCAAGAAAAGGGTCAAGTTTGTTTTGTAACCATTAGGACAATTAGGCTAGTCGCACAATCAGACAACTGTAGCATTCAAAGATAATTTTGTAAGATGTTATTATTTTGGTTCTCCCTATAAAAATGGAAGAAAGACTCTAATAGGGGTTTTGGATTTTCTGGGTTTGGTGGTTCAATTTCCCTATTTCGAAGGCTGTAATTATTTTGAAAATTTCACAAGTTTGGGCCTTTGAGATGTATTTCATTCTTGAAGATTAATGAAGAAGTTTCTAGTGATTCCAAGCACTGAGATATGTAGTATGTGTTCTACCTTTGTGTGCCATTTCATATTTTTTCTTCTTCTTCATAAATTGTATAATTGTAGCAGTTGGATTCACTCTTAAGTCACAAATTTACTTATGTTATGTTGTAGTAGATAGTACCTATGAGATTGCAGAATTACCTTTGTTATGTGATAATAGATGGTACGTATGAGATTATATATTTTCCTACATTATGTGATAGCAGATGGTATCTGTGAGATTGCAGATTTACCTATGTTATGATATAATAGATAATACTCATGAAATTTTGAGTTGAAAGCATTAAAACACGCTCTGTAATTTATGCACCTCGTTTCCTTTGTCTTTTCATGATTCTACTAGATTTTAGTGCATAGGTTTTTGTGTCTGACTATCCCTTCGCATTAGGTTTCATCCTAATATTTATTTTTTCCACCTTTACTACAATGACCAATCAAGATGCATTCTCTATGTGTAAGCCACCAAATATGAAAATTTACTCTTGGGAATGATATACTTTTTATGTGTATATTGAATTTTCCTCTGAGTAGGGTAATCAGACCTATTTTCACAAGTTTATATCCAATTCTTGAGCAAAATAGATCTATCCCAGAGATAATTTAAGATGTCCTAGGCATTGACCCTTCTCCTTAACCTAGGGTTGTCTTGAAGAGCCCTAACATCTTTTGGCGCCATTGCCAGGAAACGAATTAGAATATATTTCACTTGGTAGAAATTTGTGCATTCCTTTGTCTAGTGAGCAAAGGAAGTGTGGGTTGAGATCTCTCACCTAAAGGGGTTTCAAAATGGCTCTTCCTACTTTCTTGGCCAACAAATTTGCCCCACTATATTTTTCTTCTGTCATTGGTTATCCTCATCCTATACCTCCATTTCAAGAATCGTATACCTATTTGCCTAGTTTCAATGGAAGTATAGATGAAATCCCATCCCAACACCTTAAGTATTTTCATGAATGCATGAAGCAACAGATTTTTGTTCATGAAGGTGTGAAAATGAAGTTGTTCATGTATTCTTTGGGAAAGGACACTAGGGCTTGGCACAAAACCCTATCTCATAGCAACATATCTTCTTTAAAGAGCTTTCACATATCATTTATATATTTTTGAAAACATTTATATCCACTATATTCTTTGTTTGAATATTGATGTGAGCCATTTAATGTTGAAAATATTTCTAAGATTAATGATGTTTTTGAAGATATTTGTGGATCCCAACTCCAAGAAAACCTAAACCTACATCAAGAAGTGCTCTCCAACAATCAAGAAAAGGAAGAAGAATAAATTGAGCTATAGACAAACCACCAAAGGTCATATTTTGTATATTGTTCTGGTGTTACTATTTATGACACTTATCTTTCAGAAGAGAGTTTTGACTCCTCAATAGATTCTCCAATTTATGATACTCACAGTTTAGAGGAGGACAATTTTGTTTCATATTTCCAAAGAGATTTTCTTATGAGCCAATGGAAAGAGGATGATTGGAAACAACCTTTCTAGGAAGAGCCCAAGGTTGAAGAGTTAAGAAGTCACTGTGGCTGCCCTTTGCAAGAAGACATATGTTAGAAAATTTTTCAAGAGGAGGAAACTGAAAATGTATCTAATCAATTTTGTGATCTAGTTGCTGACTATATGGAAGCCTTCTTTGGTCAGAAACAAATTTGAGTTTCGGGGTATGTGCAAACAATTTTATTTGAAAATTTTATATGGCGCATTCCAATTTTAATTTATGAATTTCAACAACATAGAGGTATAAGGTACAAAACCTAGATTTTTAGATGGTATCATTGGAAGGTTGAATTCCCTTCAGTGAATTGAGGCCGATACATAAGTAGGAACTGTACATAAATAAGCTCATTATGTGAGCATTTAATTTCCATTAGAAGTTATAATTATGAAATTCGTTTTTTATGAGGAGATGAATCCTAACAAATAAGGTTCCAGGGATATTTTTTGGTTTTATAGATTCAATAAATTTTTGGCTCCATGCCAAATGGTGAAGGCTACTAGTCTGCAAGTTCTCAAAACCTTACTTGCAAGGCATTGTCCCCAATTGGAGCTGATGTTGTATCCTCCTCATCCTCCCTTTCCTTTTTTTATATATAATAGAGAAAATTTTCTTTGGTAGTTTGGGAGGAATTCAAAAATCCAAAAAAGCCAAGTATTGCAGAACTAAAGTTTTAGATGAGCCTTTGGCATGGGTGCCAAATTTTATGAAAAGACTGGCAAAGCCTTTAAGTGATAGCTCCCAGTAGACTTAGCACCATTTGGTTGGTTAGTATGTGGAACACACCTAGAGACACTACCCCGATGGTAGCATTTTAAATCCCAAGTATACATGACCAGGAGAGAAGGACTGGGATGACACCATCCTGATGGTCATACCCAAGAGGGTTCACCCCAAAGATTCCAATAACAATGAAAGAGTTGTAGCGTAGGGATGGGACAGGGTGGGTGGAGCCTACCCAATTGTGATAGCTCAAAAGTATACCTTGGTAGATTAAATTTATCACCCAAAGCAAAGTGTCACGTCATTCATGCCTAGACACAGTGTTAGTGGTGAAAGCGACTACTAATAAATAGAGGGCTGGGAAGACCCTACTAGTCACCTCATCCTGGAGAATTAAATTGGTAGTGGTTTGGGTTGTAGAGTGCCAGGACATGGTGGTAGTGGTGTTGGATTAAGGGGTCCTGACCCAGGTTTAGAGTTATTTGAACCAACCAACAAAACCCGAAACTATCAGCCCTTTCGGTAACAACCTGTGTAGCATAGGCTATAGTCTCACTCGAATCAGTATTGGGTGATGATAGAACTAGGTTTCTGCATCCAAAGGTCAGTGTGATGGGTTCTTGCGATTTATAGGGCTTCTTTTGGTCTCCAAAAACCCTAACCTTTAAAATATAAATAATTACAGTAACTCGCAGAAACAAAACCTAAACCTTTGCAAAAGGCTTTAAACATTCATTACAATAAGTAAATAAGTAGATTTCCTATTGTGCAACCAGCTCACAAAATAGAAGAAAAGATAGATCAACGACTTCAAAATCATTCTCTTCAAGGGGGAAACCTCCATTACATTAAACAAATGAACAATCCTTCGATGACGCAAATGACAAAACCTCCTTTCTATATACAGGAGTCTAAGGGGTCACAATATAATCAAAGCCCACATAACAATAATAATATAAGGGCATAACAATAATAATAGTGGGCTTCTATGGGGCACAATAATAACAATATGGGGACAATATGGGCACAATAATAACAATAAGGTTTACAATGACAATAGTAATGAGGAAATCACTAGTATTATAGGGATCTAACATGCTCCTCTCCTTCAATAAAGTGTTGTCCTCAATGCTTGAGTAGTTCTAGATTCTTCTATTAAAATTCTCATCCTCCCATGTGGAATCTTTAGTGGGTAAGTTCTTCCACTTTATGAGATACACCAAAATTGGTCGATTTCGTAGTTGTCAAGTTCTCGTTTTTCTGACTACTTCAGGTTCCAATAATATTTTTCCTTCCTTGTCAAGTTCTGGAAATATTGTTTAAACTGGGAGCTTGTCACCTATAACCTTATTTAAGCATGAAATATGGAAAACTGGGTGTACTCGGGAAGCTGCAGGAAGCTCCAATTTGTATGCCATAGTACCAATATTTTGCAACACCTTGTATGGACCATAATACTTTGGTGATAATTTATTATCCTTCTTAGCTTGCTTGAGGGACATTTTTTTATATGGTTGTAGCCATAGAAATACCCAGTCACCTACATTAAAACTTCTTTCACTACAATGTTGATCTGCCTATTCTTTCATTCTATTTTGCACCAAAGTGAGGTTATCCTTTAAGAGTTGGAGAACTTGTTGTTGATGCTCGATGTGATATTCCACTCCTTGAACCTTAGAATTTTCTCTTAAATATGAAGTGATGGATGATGGATGATATCCATAAAGTGCCATAAATGGGGTCATTTTTGCTACAGTATGGAAGGAAGTGTTATATCACCATTAAGCTAGAGGCAACCATTTGACCCATTATGTTTGTTTATCAGATACAAAGAAACGAAGATATCCTTACAAACATTTGTTTACTATCTTAGTTTTCCCATTATATTGAGGATGATAAGATGATCTATGAGCTAACTAAGTACCAAGATGAGAAAATAATTATGTCCAAAAATTTCTAGTGAAAATGGGATCTCTGTCGCTTACAATAATGTTTGGGTTTCCATGTAGCTTTTGAATTGTTTCCATAAATGAAATAGAAATTGTACAGGCTTTAAATGGATGAGATAATGCAAAAAAGTGTGCATACTTGGTAAGTCTGTCAACTACCACCATGATGATATTCTTTCCTTCAGACTTGGGTAAACCTGTGATAAAATCCATTGAAACCTCCTCCCAACATTGGTTTGGAATGGATAAAGGTTGTAATAGACCTGGGGTCTTAATTGTTTCAACTTTATTTTGTTGGAAAACCAAACATTTTGTCACAAAATTTTGAATATGAGATTTAAGGCCATCCCAAAAAAATTCCTTCTTAACCCTGTGGTAAGTTTTTAAAAATCCCGAGTGCTCTCCTAAGGGAGAGGTGTGAAATTCCGTAAGAATATTTTGTTTGAGTTGGGAATTATTACATAGGTATAAGTGATCTTTGTACCATAACGAATCATTTTTCTAGTTAAATGTATTATATGTACTGGGATCTTGTTGTATCTTTTGAATGAGTACCCATATTTCTTTATCATTCTTCCATCCATACCTTGCTTTGTTTATCCAATCTGGTTGGATAATAGAAATGGCGCAAATCAATGCTTCCACATCCTCATCCTTTCTTGAGAGTGCATCTGCCACAACATTTTGTTTCCCTTTTTTGTAGATGATTTCGAAGTCATAACCCAACATCTTTGTGACCCATTTTTTCTACTCTTCTAAAGATAATATTTTTTCTAAAAAGTATTTAAGACTATCATGATCCATTTTTACCTTGAAGTGTCTTCCCATTAGGTAGGGTCATCATTTCTTAAGTGAATGTAGTATTGCCAACATTTCCTTCTCATAAATAACTTTGTGTAAATACTTTCCTTTGGTTGGACAACTTTTGAAAGCAATGGGTCTTTATTCTTGCATTCAAACAACACCAATTCCATTTCTTGAGGCATCACATTCCACCATTAAGGTTTTTGTGAATTCTGACGTAGCTAAGATAGGTGCTTGGCACATTGCCTCTTTAAGATGTTCAAAGGCCTTCATTGCTTCTGGAGTCCATGAAAATGCATATTTCTTCAATAATGTTGTTAGAGGTGCTACTATTCTCCCACAATTCTTAGAAAAATTGCAATAATACCCTGTCAACCTAAGAAATCCTTGCAAATTCTTTATGGATGTGGGAATTTTCCAATCCTTAATGGATTTAATTTTGCGAGGGTCTAACTTAGCACCTTCATGAGATACAATATGACCTAGATATTCCACCTCTTTAACTCCAAAGAAACATTTGGAGCTTTTTGCATATAATTGTTTCTCCTCCAATAGTTTGAGCACCCTGTCAACGTGTTGATCATGATCCTTCCAAGACTTGTTGTAGATTAGTATATCATCAAAAAATACTAACAAAAAATTTCTAAGGAAGGGTTTGAAAATGGAATTCATCAAACCTTGAAATGTAGAAGGTGCATTGGTAAGGCCAAAAGGCATGACCAAAAATCTATATTGACCCTCATGAGTTCTAAATGTTGTTTTCAGAATGTCTTCAGTCTTCATTCTGATTTGATGATATCTTGAAAGAAGATCCAACATGGTGAAGTAAGTTGATCCATGCAATTCATCCAATAATTCATCAATGACAGGAATGGAAAATTTATCTTTAATACTGAGCTTGTTGAGCTCCCTATAATCTAGACACATGCACCATGATCCATCCTTCTTGTGCACCAATACTACTAGAGCAGAGAAATAACTTTGACTAGGTTCAATTATACCAACCTCTAGCATTTCTGCAACCATACGTTCAATTTCACTCTTTTGGGCATAAGGATATCTGTAAGGCCTTCTGTTTGGAGGAACACTTCCTGGAATCAAATGAATAACATGATCATGATCACGAATAGGTGGGAGGCCTTTGGGAGTCTCAAATACCTTGGAATGATTGTCAAAGGCTTTTTGGAGATATAGAGTAATAGATGATTTCGATGTGGGAACCTCTAGTGAACATTATTTAGAAGTTTTGTCATTCCATTAGAGCTGATTATATTTCCTGGTTTCCTTGTGATACCCCTTAATTCAACTTCTTTTCCTTTTGAAGAAAATTTCATGAAAATTTCTTGAAAATTAAAAGCTATTGTACCCAAATATTGTAGCCATTCGACTCCTAGTACAACATCAACACCACCCATTGGAATGGAAAGCATTGGGATGTTAAATACATATTCTCTCATGGATAGATTAATATTATGGCACTTTCCAGAGAAAGTTATGGTTCCTCCACTTGCAACCATCACTTGAAACTCTGGTGATGGATATAGGAATAAATTCAATTCCTTGGCTATCTTACAATGAATAAAATTATTGGTACTACCTGAATCAATCAACACTATTACCTTTTTCTCCTTGATATGTCCTTCTATCTTGATAGTTTGAGGAGTGGTAATTCTAGCCAATGCATTTAAAGATATGGTCGGATTCATTTCTTCTTTATCTAGGCTTTGTTCCTAGAGTATATCCTCTTCTTTTGACCTTTCTTGCTCCTTTTCTTCTCCTCTTCACAATCTATGTAGAATAATTTCTTCTCAGCACACTTATGACCTTTAGTGTTTTTGCTATCACAACTGTAACAAAGCCCTTTTGCTCTTTTTTCTTCCAATTGTTGTGGTGTCAACCTTAGGTTGTGGAAGACTAGGGGCAACAACACTTCTATCTTTATAGTTGTGAGTGGTATGCTTCCTGGTTGCCATAATTTTGCTTTCCATTTTTCTTGCTAACTTGAATGCCTTCTCTAATGAATCAGGTTCCCAAAGGCGAACATCATGTTGGATATTATCCTTTAAAGACCCTATGAACACATCAATCCTATGCTCCTCTGGAATATCTTTTACCCTTATGTTCAATTTTTGGAACTCCTCAATGTGCTCCATTATTGAACCCTTTTGTTTGAGACTTATCAATTGGCTAAAAAAGTGTTGCTTTTTGTATCCTCATAATGTGTTGTCGATTATTTCGTAAAAATTGCCCAAGTGATAATTTGTTTATGAAAGCAAAGCCATTGATACCATACAAACTAATTTGGTTCCAAATATAAAGTTGCAATACGTACCTTTTGTGTGTTTTGCACATTATTGAGATCGAAAAATTGTTCTATCTGTAATATTCATGTTGCGGGATCCTTGCCATCAAACTTCCTCATAACAATTTTTGGAATATGGTGGGTCTTTGATCCAACATTAGAGTCTATGAAATCATGATTAACATTTCTTTTGTTCGCATCATGAGTTTCCTTTACTACCCTTTCACCATTAGTAAGTATTTCTTGTAGAAAATTTGTCAAATCTGTCTTCAAATCTCCCATGCCTGTCTTCAAATCGTCCATCTTAGCTTCCACGCCCTTTATCTTAGATTCCATGCCATTTATCTTAGCTTCTGTCAGCTTTTCTGAGAGTGACATTTGTTGCACTTGGTCTTGTAATTTTGATATATCATATAGCATTTCTTCCTCTTCTTCATAAGTCATGCTAGAGCTTTCAAGTTGTTTACTAGGTGTTTGCATTTTCTTTATTCGAGGCATCAAATACCAATAATAATGCTCTACTATGCCCTTTGAATTCCTTCAAAATAAATTTTCAAACCAAGCTTAAGCAAAAATTTAAAAAAATCTACACACCTTTTTTCACTTTGTAGGAGCTTGATATTGCCTCTGATGTATCTCTGTAATTTTGGATCATCTAGTTTTGAAATTGCGACCTACAGTAGCCCTCTATGTTCTCTTTCCAATGCCACCAGTCTGATCCAAATTGGATTCTCCAAGGAAGAGTTGCCAAATCTCCCACAGTGACCTGATTATAGACTAGTTTAGTAGAGCAAACTTGTACGACGTTCCATGTGTCTCTGTTTCAACCTTTGGCTCTAAAAAATATATACAAGAAACTACAGTCTGTCCTCTTTCTGTACCTTCTTACGAAATTTCAATTCGATGCTCAGAGAGAAATTTATGACGATTTCCCCCATGTCACCTGTTTGGAATGTAATTCAGGAGTCTGCAAAAAGACCAACTTCCTCAGATCATATCTCTGTAAATATAGCGCGAAAATCTCTGAAATTTGGACCCAAGGTTTAGTGTGATTTCGTCTCAAATCGGGTTTTTTTTTTGTTCGCTTCTGAAACGTCGCAGAAAAAAATTTATAGCGAAAATACCATGATGACCTATTTGGAGCAGTGAAACCCTAGAATCTAAAGCTCTGATACCAAATGTTATGAAACCAGCTCACAAAAAGATAGAAAAGATAGATCAATGCCTTAGAATTCAGCCTCTTCGAGGGGGCAACCCCCTTTACACTACACAAGTGAATGATTCTTTGATGATTCAAATGACAAAACATCCTTTCTATATATAGGAGTCTAAGGGGTCACAATATAACCCAGCCAACCTAACAATAATAATATAAAGGCACAAAAATAACAATAGAGGGATTCTATGGGGCACAATAATAACAATATGGGGACAATAGGAGCACAAAAATATTAATAAGGGATACAACTACAATAGTAATGGGGTAATCACTAGTATTATAGGGACCTAACAGCCTATGAATTAGTGCTCCAAATCCATAGAAAGGGCCATTGTATATAGAAGTTAACTAGATTACAACAAAAACTTCTTTTTCTAGGCAATGCACTTTATAACTAGGTCCAAGAACACAGCTAAGGCTACCCTCAACAGCCAAACAACTTGCAAAATTACCATGTCTTCCCAATCAAAACCTAGGATGTCTGTCAATGTCTCCAACCTTGTCAGACTTTAAATGGAGACTTTACAGTTTTGAAGATTTAAGGATTTAATTTAATTCAAACAACAGTAAGGCATTGCACTTTATAAATAGGTCCAAGAACACAACTAAGGCTACCCTCCGTAGCCAAATAGCTTTCAAAATTACCATGTATTCCCAATCCAAACCTAGGATGTCTGTGAGTGTCTCCAACCTTGTGTGGCAAAGGCGAGGAGGATAATCCTTGAGGGAGTTTGAGATCACATTGTCTCGATTCCCCATGGTAAGGAAAATCCGTATGCTATGTGGAAAATATTGATGTAATTGTATTAGAACAACAATGACCAAAGAAAATTGGCATTAAAGGACAAAATTCAAGAAATCAAAATGGAGAAAGGTGAGACTATTCCAAAATACTTTCAAGTTCACTCAATGTCGTGATGAACTTGGAAGTGTTGGAATCACGGTTTCCGAGGATTATATAGTGAGCCTTTCTCTTCTAGGACCCCCAAAGAGTTGGCATAGTTATAAGGACTCTGTCAATGGCCGAGAGAAGCTTCCAGATTGGGAAAGACTGTGGTCATATTTGATGGAGGAGGAGATCAGGAGAAACACCAGGGATGGCTCTTCATCAAAGACTGATGATGAAGAGAATTATGCCTTAACGACTAAGGTGAAGAAGGGGAAAGGGAAATATTCCCATTCCAAATCATATTCTTATCATAGAGGTAAGAAGAAATACATGACGAAAGTTAAGTGCTTTCATTGTCATGAATTAGGCCATTTTGCTACAATTTTTCCACTCAAGAAGTCTAAGAAGAAGTCCTTAGTAGGAGCGGCATATGAGGATTTGGCCTCTCAATTCAAATTGGACTTTTCCCTCATTTCATGGATGGTGTAATCAATGATGGGAAGTGTTTGGTACTTAGAAAATGGAGCTTCATTCCACATGAATGGCCACAAAGAGTTATTCAGTGACTTGGAGGAGAAAGATCTCTAGATGCATATCGAGATGGGTGACGATGGGAAGTATAGTGTTAATTGATTAGGCATGATTACTTTTCAGAGGGAGCATGGGGCTCCATTGACATTGAAGAATGTTATGTATATTCTTAGGCTGAAGAATTGATATTCATTGTCATGCTTGAGGATAAAGGCTATGATGTGATCTTCTCGAAAGGAAAGGTGTTCCTTCAACACATAGCCACGGGTCAAGTAAAGAAAATAGGGATTCGGGTGAAGAATCTCTATAAGTTGGAGGTAGAGGAGTGTGCTTATTTGATTGCAAAAGGAGAAAGGGTGCAGAGATGAGATGTTGGTGAGTTGTGGCACAGGCGATTGGGCCACTTGCATCATGGGACTTTGAAGATATTGCAGCATATCTCTACTGGTCTTCCCAAAGGTACACTTGATCAAGTTGATACATGCAAGGGGTGTAATTTGGGAAAATACACCAAGTCTTCCTTTCACGACAGAGACAGTCAAGTAGAGGTTATTCTAGAGCGAGTCCATTCAGATGTGTGTGGACCATTCTCGACAGCATCCACGGTCAAACGCAGGTATTATGTTATATTTGTTGATGACTATTCTCGTAAATGTTGGATATTTTTCATGTAGAAAAATGATCAAACTTTCACAAAGTTTTGTGAGTTTAAAGCATTGGTGGAGAAAGAGCCAGGAAAGAAGGTTAAAGATCTATGGAGTGATAATGGTGGTGAGTATGTCTCAAACAAGTTTAAGAACTTATGTGGAGAGGAAGAGATTAAATAGGAGTTGACGACACCCAATAACCCTCAATAGAATGGGGTGGTTGAAAGGAAGAACATGAGCATAGTAGAGGAAATGAGGGCAATGTTGCATGATCAGGGCCTACCACTACACTTGTGGGCTGAGGCACATAACAAAACGGTTTATGTTCAGAACCGTAGCCCACATTGGATACTTGAGATGAAGACACTAGAGGAAGTTTATTTTGCTAAGAGGTCAGATGTTGGTCACTTCAGGATTTTTGGGTCATCGGTATATTTCCATGTGATAAAAAATGCACAGAAGAAGCTTGAGGCAACAACAGAGTTGGGGATATTTGTGGGGTACACTGATACACCTCACAACTATTGGGTGTACTTTCTGACAATTAGGATGACAATGGTTCGCAGGGATGTCATATTCGACGAGGAGAAGGCCATGGGAGTTTCCCTTGAGAGGGAGATTGAGCTACATGCGAATGAGGAGATTTTACCTCCTGAGGTTGAAGAGCCTTAGATTCATGTGGAGGAGCCACATGCAGAGGATCTAGGAGTGGAGACATCCACTCATGCAAAGTCTTCTAGAGAGGGAAGAAAGCACACTAGAGAGGCTCACAGATTGTTGGATGAAGCATGGAAGAATGTGGGAGCACCCACTTCTTAGCACAGGAAGAGGAGGTTACTTGAGAGGTACACTGGATACATGGCTCTTATGGGCGAATGTGTTGTGATAGAGCCATCTTCCTTTAAGGAAGTAGTGCATCAGCCGGTTTTAGTTGATGCCATGGTGGAGTATGACTCCATAGTTCATAACAGTGATTGGGATGTGGTCCCGAGGCCGGAGGACAAGTCAGTAGTGAGCTCCCATTGGATTTATATGGTAAAGAAAGCTTCAAATGGTGGTGTGGAGAATCATAAGGCTATATTTGTGGTCTGTGGCTTTTCATAGGTAGAGGGGATTGACTGTGACGAGACCTTTGCTCCTATTGAAAGGTACTCGTCAATGAAATCTATATTGGCATTATCAGCATAGATGGGTTGGAAGATACATCAGATGGATGTGAAGACAACCTTCCTTAATGGCATGATTGAGGAACATATGTATATAGAGCAACTTGAAGGTTTTGAGACCTTTGACTGTGAGTTGCATGTGTGTCAACTCAAGAGAGTGATGTATGGGCTGCAGCAAGCACCCATGCTTGGGTCACTAGGATAGATATCTACTTCACTGGGTTGGGCTTCACGAAGAGTGAAGCGGATGCAAACCTACACCACATAATGGTGGAAGGTAAATTGTTGATCATTGTACTTTATGTTGATGATCTCATACTAACAGGTGATGATCAGTTGATCAAGTCTGGAAAGAAGGACCTTGCAAGAGATTTTGAGATTAAGGACATGGGGCTCATGCATTACTTTCTTGGCATGGAGGTATGGCAGGGAGATGGGGATTTGTTTGTGTCTCAAGGAAAGCATGCCAACGAGATACTCAGAAGATTCTGTATGGAGAGAAATAAACCCATGGAGACTCCTATAACAGGTAATTGGAGGAAGGAGGACGCTACTTCAGGGGAAGTAGTGGAAGCTACTATTTATAGGTAGCTTGTGGGTTCACTGATGTACTTGGTGAAAAAAAACTGGATATGTGTTATGCAGTTAACTATCTTGGTCAACCGATGGTTAGGCCTACCAAGTTATATTAGAAGGTGTCAAAGCATGTGTTGAGATATCTCAGAGGCACTTCTCAGTATGGATTATGGTACAAACGGATAGAGGGAATGAAGCTTCAAGGCTTCACCGATTCAGATTAGGCAGGAAGTCCATCTGACTGGAAGAGCACATCAAGAGGGATCTTCAGTATTGGGTTAGCGGAAGTTTCTTGGTACAACAGGAAACGGAGATCGGTTGCACTCAGTTCAGCAAAGGAAAGTACATGGCTGAGAGTCCGACAACATTCGAGTCCATCTAGATGAGGGAGATCCTGGTTGGTTTGTTTGGTCAAGAGACAGATCCAATTGTGATTTACTGCGATAATCAAAGTTTTATCAAACTCTTTGAAAATCTAGTTTTTCATGATCGGTACAAGCATATTGATATCCGATATCATCATATTAGAGATTGTGTATTGAGGTGGATTATGTTGTTAGAGTAAATTCCCACGGAGGAGAAAGATGCTAAAATTTTGACAAAGGCATTGTCAAGATGTAAATTCGAGTTTCATAGAGATAGGATCGGGGTAGCTAATAATCCATTTCTTGTTGAGAGGGAGTGTTGAGAAATGACAACAAGAAATTCTAGTTTAATGTGTCCTTGAATTAAATTAAGAATTAAAATCGAATTCTATTCTCATAGAAACTTGTAAATAGTTAATTAAGTTTAATTAACTTAATTATCTTAGAAATTTTGAGTTGGAATTCTTTCTGTAGTCATGTATATGTTCTCCCTAAGTTTTAGGGGTCCAATATGAGTTTAAATTGAGTTGGAAATTAGATCACTCAATTTGCAGAGATAATTCGCGTTAAATTAGTTCTAAATTGTTTTCAGAACTAATAGAGGTCTAACAGTCAGTTGGTGCACTAGTGCTACTCCAGTTAACTGAAGATTCCCTCATGAGAAACTCATGCATGTAAGTTTAGAGAAAGACCCAGTTGAGACTCGAGTGCAGGGACAATGTACTATCAGTGGTATTATTTATTGGAGTGTAAATATCATGCATGCATCAGAGATTGATCCTATGTTTGGATTGTGCAGTTTTGGAAGCACGAATTCCTTTTAAATACATGTTATTTATCCTAGGAATTACACAAGAGATTAGGAGCTTGGAGAGATGCAGAATTAGCTAAGTGTTGGTTAAGAGCTAGCTTGTGAGTTGTGAGAGTTGAGCATACTTGTGCGGAATTTTTCTAGTGAGAACAAGCTTTGTATATTCACTCATATTTCTGATATATGCAATACATATAGCGAGGTTTTGAGTAGTGGCTTTCCCTAGATAAATCTTATGTTATGTGCCATTGATTTATCTTCTTTTTATTTTTATTTTTTTCATCGATCTATTGGCTTCCGCTATTGGAAGTAGAAGTAGATTCTTGTTTTGTGCTTTAATACATTGCATGAGTTTGTGAATCTACATGATTTTATAGAATCAATAAATTATTTGATAAATGGGCTCACTTATACAAAACATAGAGGGCCTCTCACAGTTATGACTGAAGAGGAGGAGGCTAAGGTGGTTGAGTCGTGTAAAGAGATGGCCCAATTGAGACATGGGCTAGAGTTGACACAACTCAAATTCATAGTTGCTCAAATATGTCAAGGGAAGCTAAACCCATTCAAATATGGGTATCCTGGTCAATCATGGTGGTTTGGGTTTAGAAAAATGCATCCAGACCTTGTATTGTGTACAACTGAGGACCTTGACAGAGACAAAGCATTAAATTTGCACCTTACTATTGTATGTAAGTTCTATGGCACTCTTTCTAGTGCATACGGTAAACATTCTTATGGTGCACACCATATATGGAACTATGATGAAACGGGTTTACATGCAAGAAGGTGTTGTGGCATGCGGGTAATTGCCAAGAGATTGAGAGCCTAAACATGCCAAAGATTTTTGCTAAGAACAGTGAGTGGATAACTACTCTATGTTGGGTCAATGCAATTGGTGCTTCAATCCCAAGATTTTATCTATTCAAAGGTAAAAATCAAGTGAAAAACTACATACAAAAATGTGAACCAGGTGCATGCATGGTTGCACATCCCCATGAATGGATGACTAAAGAACTTTTTAAAAATTGGCTTTGTCACTTTGATGCATCTATACCAAGTGGTGTCTCGCCTAATAACATACACCTATTGATATTAGATGGCCATGGAAGCCACATTGATGTACAAACAATTGAGGAAGGAAACAATTTAGGCATCGACCTGTTAACATTTCCAGCTCATACCACTCACAAATTGCAACCCATTGATGTTAGTGTGTTTGGCCCTTTCAAGAACTATTTCAGGTCCGAGTGTGTTGCATGGATGGAAAAGAAACTAAGGGTTGAGGTGAAAAGGTTCGAGCTAGAAGAGCTTGCAAGTAAAGCGTTTAAAAGGGCTCTGACACCATCAAATATCAAGGTTGGCTTTAGGAGGATAGGAATATGGCCACTGAATTATGATGCTCTTATGCATGATATTGGTTGTAGCCCAACGTTTCATGTGGATGGTCAGGAAGAAGGGCATGTCCAAATAGGTGTTGAAGTGCAAGAAGGAGTAGATGAACATGATGATGTGGTTGCAGCTAGTAATATGATTTCCCTCTCTCAAGGACACTTATATGGTGATGATGATGAACATGTATGTGAAACATGATATAATTGTGAAAAAATTTGCAGTAACATGGAGGACGTTCTACCAACTCAAGCACATGGAACTTCTATTGTTGATATTGTTAATGACAATTTTGCACATGCAATTAACAATGAAGATGTATTTGAAAATGACATTGCTCATATTTCACTAGGAAGCAATAGTGACCAATTGACATAGCCAAGCCAAGTAACCCCACCATCAAGGCTGGAAGAAGCCATGATTAATTTGAACGAACATAGTGTCTCAAGAACCAATTGAACAATGAAATTGTTCATTTTTTTGTGGACAATAGATCACTGGAAGAAGATGAAGCACATAATGAGGCATTAGATGAAGATAAAAATATAGTTCAATTAGTTGTCTCAGATACTGAAAGGCAAGTGCCAAGAAATGACATGCAGGTGGGAGGGGTGGAGAAGTTACTTGGTCAGTTCCTAAAGCTACTAGTAGAGAGAGTGTCAATGAAAAAAAGCAAGGAGCAATGAGCAGTCTTCGTTTGGGCCGAAGTTCATAGTTACTCACATCAGAAGACTATATAAACTTATCAGTTGAGTCTAAAAAAGGAAATTTGTAATTCAGGAATTAAAACAGAAAAAGAAGGATCTAGCCAAGGAGAAGAAGGCAACAAGGATTGTTGCAACACAACGTTGAGCAAATGAAAGGCTTGAAAGAGAGAAAGCAAGGCAAGAGAAGTACCAACAAAAACAAATGGCAAGATAGGAAATAGAAGAAAGAAAGGATAAACAAATGCTTGAAAAGGAACATGGGATGGCTGATATGGTTGACAATGATGCAAGCACAACTGATGAAACTCAGATTATGTCAAACAAATCGGACAATATTGCAAATAATACACCATTATTCCAAGACCTCATAAACATTCAAGTGCCTCACTATCAAAATGGGGGTTTATCCACTTTCCTTATTCCTACCAGAGGAGGTGCCAATTATATATATTGTTAGGTCCCTATAATACTAGTGATTCCACCATTACTATTGTCATTGTATCCCTTATTGTTATTTTTGTGCCCCTATTGTCCCCATATTTTCATTATTGTGCCCCATAGGAACCCACTATTGTTATTTTTGTGCCCTTATATTATTATTGTTAGATCGACTTCAGTTACATTGTGACCCCTTAGACTTCTATATATAGAAAGGAGGTTTTTTCATTTGTATCATCCGAGATATGCTCATTTGTGTAATGTGAAGGAGGTTTCCCCCTCAAAGAGGTTGATTTCTAAGTCGTTGATCTATCTTTTCTATTTTTTCTTGCGACGGTTCAAAAGATTAAAAAAAAAAACCATTTGAGAAGAAACCTTGATGAACCTTGGGTCCGAATTTCAGATCTTGTCTCAATACATTTTCGGAGATATGATCCAAGTAAGTTAGGGTTTTTGTAGGATCTTGAATTATATCTCAAATAGGTGACCTGGGGAAAATCGTCATAACTTTTGTTTTGTGCTTCAGATTGAAATTTTGTAAGAAGTTACAGAAATAAGATGGCTTATATTTTTCTATGTATGAGATTCAGGTCCTAAGGTCAAAACATTGATACGTGGCACTTCGTACAAGCTCGCTCTACTGAACTAGTCTATAATCAGGTCATTGTGGGAGATTTGGCATAACTCTTCATTGGAGAATCCAGTCTTGATCAGAATTGTGGGGTTAGAAAAAGTAATCAAAGGGTTACCACAGGAAGAAATTTCAGACATTGGAGAACCAAAATTATAGAGATACAACATATTCAATATCGAGCTCCTACAAAGTGAAAAAACATGTGTAGTTTTTTTTAAATAAGTTTGGTTTATTAGTTTGAAGGAATTCAAAGGGCATAGTGAAGCACTATTATCATATTGGAACTTGAAGCAGTCAAAGAAACAAGAACTCGATAGCTGCAAAATTGATCAATTTCAGAGTATCTCATCAAGTGGAAGAACTTACCCATTGAATATTCCACATGGGAGAATGAGATTTTTATATAGAAGCATCCAGAAATACTTAAGTGTTGAGGACAACACTTTTTTGAAGGAGAGGGGCATGTTAGGTCCCTATAATACTAGTGATTCCCCCATTACTATTGTCATTGTATCCCTTATTGTTATTGTTGTGCCCTTATTTTCCCAATATTGTTATATTGTGACCCCTTAGACTCCTATATATAGAAAGGAGGTTTTGTCATTTGTATCATCCAAGAATTGTTCATTTGTGTAATGTAAAGGAGGTTTCCCCCTTGAAGAGGCTGATTTCTAAGTCATTGATCTATCTTTTCTATATTTTTGTGAGCTAGTTTCATAACATATATGCTCATCACACACCTCCACTTAATGCAAGAGTTAGTAGCGGAAATGTGAGGTATGGGTAGTCAATTCCTCCATGGTTGGAAGGGGAAAATTGGAATCAATCATATGGAAGCAATCAACCACATCCTAATCAACCCTTTTTAGGTAGGCCAACCTACTTGGCTCAAGAAGGAAACTCAGGGATTTTTGGCACTGAAGATTCTCAAGGCCATAAAGAATAGAGGTGTCATATGTTTTTGGTTGTAACCACATTATGATGTGGATTTTGGATGGATTGTATCTTTTTCTTGTCACATGAAGATTTTGGCTTACAATCTAGGTTGATTTATTTCATACTATAAGCGATATTGTAACCAAAATTGATCATAGAAGGAACATCTATAGTCTATTATAATGGAGAATTCTGACACAATGACATGATAATGCAAATAATAACTTCTATTATGGCTTTACACACTAATTGATTAACAACACATTTATAGCTAAGTTATTAATTAAATGACAAACAAGTGAATAATGAAATCTTGAAGTGAACTTGTTTTAATATGAAAATTCCATAAAAAAAGTGAACAATAAACGTACCTAACCTCACACCTCATATGAAACCTAATTTATTGTAATTTATCTTAGAAGACAAATAGAGTGCATGTGCGGTGAAGCATCAACAAGCCAAGAGAATAATTAAATGAACATTTTCCATCTCAAATTAAGCCCAAGAAAATGTCAGTCTTGACACATTCTAGATTGGAAACCCAATGCAAAAATTAGCTCTGAATCAAACTACAATAACCCCTTAAATCCCAAATCAAAACCCATTCAAAATTCATTGTCATCCACTCTAAGTGCCATCAAAATGAACCTTACTTTAAAGACAACAAATTGTAACATCATAAAACTTGCTCTAGACAAGAAGAAATGAATAAAAAATGGAAGACACAATATAAAGGAAAAGGATTATTACTACTGCATTCACAAACATTACATAACTCAGCTAACAACACAGAAATGATAGTCAAAATTTTTAAAGCAGCGCCAAGACTGATTACAAAATAGAAAGAAAAATAGTTTTCACAATAATATTTAAAAAGGTGTTACAGAGATATTAGCAACAATTAGAAATAGCTCATTTCGAGGAAAAAAATACATGTCAATCTAGAACATCACATATGGAATTTGTACTTACAAAAATATGTTTTTTCTTATGGTAATTTACACTTGAAAATTTAAGATAGACAATCAAGCCATCATATTGTTGAAGAAGATGTCAATAGTTGACTTGGAAAATATTCTCTTTGCTTCTAATGTCAAACTAAGGATGAAAACCAAACTAAATTCTACTAAACTGATCCAAATAATGCATCAACAATCCAAGAGAATTAGATGAACATTTCCCATCCCAAATAAATCTCAAGAGCGTGTTAGACTTGACACATTCTAGACTGGAAAACCAATGCACAATTTAGCTCTTAATCAAACTACAATAACCATTTAAATCCCAAATGAAAACCCATTTAGAATGCATTGTCATCCACTCTGAGTACCATCAAAATGAACCTTACTTCAAAGAAAACAAACTATAACAACAAAAATCTTTCTCTAGACAAGAAAAAATGAATAAAAAAAGTAGACACAATATAAAGGAAATGTATTATTACCACTGCATTCACAAACACTACATAACCTAGATAACAACAAAGAAATGACAGTCAAAAGTTTTAAAGCAATGCCAAAGCTGATTACAAACTAGAAAGAAAAATCGTTTTCACATTAATATTTAAATAGGGTTTACAAAGATATTAGCAACAATTAGAAATAACTCATTTTGAGGAAAAGAAATGCATGTCAATCAAGAACATCACATTTGGGATTTGTACTTGCAAAAACATGTTTTTTCTTATGGTAATTTACACTTGGAAATTTAAGATAGGCAATCAATCCATCATACTATTGAAGAATATATCAATAGTTGACTTGGGCAATATTCTCATTGCTTCTAATGTCACACTAAGGATGAAAACCAAACTAAATTCTACTAAACTGAGCCAAATAATGCATCATCAAGCCAAGAGAATAATTAAATGAACATTTCTCATCCTAAATCAAGCCCAATAAAGTGTCAGTCTTGACACATTCTAGACTAGAAAACCAATGCACAAATTATCTCTAAATCAAACTGCAATAACCCCTTAAATCCCAAATCAAGACCCATTCAAAATGCATTGTCATCCTCTTTGAGTGCCGTCGAAACGAACCTTACTTCAAAGACAAAAACCCATAAAATCTGAAAATTCATATTAATGTCATAAATTCGAGCTCTATTGCCAATACCCATTATCAATTTTAATAAATTTTGAATTTCTTCCCCATTGCAAAAAAACAAAAACTTGGAGGAACAGACAAAATATAAATATATACACTATGAGGTTTAACTTAATCAAATTTAAACTAAACATATGTAATTCCATAACTCCCAGGTCCTGAATTTGAAAAATTAAATTAAAATAAATAATAATTAAATCAGAAAACATCGACTCTTCATTTTCAAATTAGATTACAGAAACAACAGATTACTGGGCAATGGAAAAAGAAAGATGGAAGAATGCAGTACAGATGACAATCAAACTGCAATAATCAAATCAAAACCCACTCAAAATGCATTGTCATCCACTCTGAGTGCCATCAAAACGAACCTTACTTCAAAGACAATAAACTATAAAATCTGAAAATTCATATTGATGTCATAAATTCGAGTGCTATTGCCAATACCCATTATCAATTTTAATAAGTTTTGAATTTTTCCCCATTGCAAAAAAGAAAAAACTCAAAGGAACCACAAAGAATATAAATATATACACTATGAGGTTCAAAGATCACTTGTTTGCAATAGTAGAAATTAAAGATTGTAGAGACAAAGTAACTCATATTCTAGCAGTGAAAAATTAGAATTGCATGTGGGATGTGAACATTTTATATACAATTGATCATTTTTCAGGGGTTTACCATGACTATCGCATTTTCATCTCTCTAATTAACTAATAAAAGAATAAAAAACACTATAATATTCACTTAAAGAAAACAACAGTTCTCATATTTTGTGATAAACAACACTAATATCTGGCATGCTTATTTTCTCTATGCTTATAATTGTATTCCTCCTCCAGATTCCCATTATATAAATTGAATACTTTACAAAAAAATTTAGTAACAAAAATTATATTAATCTAAAATCCTATTGCAAAATCAAAGTTGTAGACAGATTATGACCTCAATCAAGAAACGAACTACAAAGCCTGAGCAACTGAACTAGCCTTAACTCAAAAATTAACTTCGAAAGCCCAAGAAATTGAAGTACGTGTCACTGACGGTGTACTGTGATTGCGTTCATTGAGATAATCCAACAGGCCAGAATAATCTATATACACTATGAGGTTTAACTTAATCAAATTTAAACTAGACATATGTAATTACATAACTTGTAGGCCCCAAATTTGAAAAAATCAAATAAAATAAATAATATTTAAATAAGAAAACATGGACTATTCAGTTTTGAATTAGTTTACATAAACAATATATTATTGAGCAATAGAATGAAAAATATGGAAAAATGCATTATAGAGGGAAATCAAACTACAATAACCCCTTAAATCCCATATCAAAACCCATTCAAAACATATTGTCCAACAAAGACAAGCCCCAATTTTGATTTAGCGGTAGTAGAGGGAAAACTCATATATGAATACACAGCAAGACCCAAACCCAATAACCCTGCAACCCTAAACCCTGAAACAAAACCCAAGTCGACAAACAACAAACAACTAATTCAAATAGCTAATTCAAGACAAACAACAAATTCAAGTGTTGAAAAACAAAAAAACGCAACCAGAGCTAAATTCACAACAACAAATTGAAGTGTTAAAAAACACAGAGTGGTTGGTAAGATTTAGAATCCTATCGGAGAACTGCAAAAGCCACCATCACATCCAAATGTTTCCCCAAACGTCGCCAGACCTCTTCAACGTCAACAATACAAATTCCCCGCAACAAAAACAAAGAAAAATTAGCATTTGTGATAAAGCCCACAAAAATTACAGCCAAATTTGGAAAAAAAACCCAAGAAATTTACTAATCGACCACTAACTTGCATGTCGACCACCGAACTTGCTTGAATCTCCCACTGGCTCCTTCACAAACAAGGATGAGTGCCAAACGAACAACCACAAAGTTGTTGGTTAACCTCCCATGAAGCAGAATGAAAAAACACATAGCCATTGTTTAACTCCCCACAAAGTAGATTGAACAAACACAAGCACAACCATAAACCCAAAACCAACCACTGCAAACAACAATGCCGACCGAGTAGCACTACAATGGCGGACCAGGTGAACAAACAAAGGTGCAACCATAAACCCGAAAGCAACCTTTGCAAACAACATTGTTGGTTGAGCAACACTACAATGGCAGACCATGTGAACAAGAAATGGTGCCGAACAGAGCCATTTTCGGTGGAGCGAAATGCCCACAGACCAAGCCAGGACAAGATGACACAGGGTGGGAAACATATCGAAGAAAACAGGATGAAGGAACCCTAAACCCTCGTTTAATGCAAAACTTTATAACTCCCACCAACCACACCAAGTGGAAGTGTACAAAGGACACGTGCCATACGGTTGATTGTGTAGACTCCACGACGATTTCCAGCGTGGAAGGGAGGGCACACAAGTAATGGCGTCCCTCCCCTAAGTAAAATCAAAGTTAATAATAATAATAATAATAATAATAATAAAGAAAAGAACTTTGGGTCTTGGAAAGTATTTTATGCTTTTCATAATAGGTGTAGAGAGGCAAAGTTATGGGACTGGAAAACCACTCAAACTCTTTTTGGGCTTCTAGTGATTCTCTATGGTTGTGAACTATGGGCCAACAGTACGTCCGACATGCAGTGGAGACAAATTGAGAAAATTCAGAAGCATTTGATTACAAACAAAATCAAAATTAAAAGTGCAGTTCCTTATGCTATCTTGTTAAATGAAACATGGACTTCTCCTATTGAAGCAATTGCTATAGTGTGAGTCATAAGGTATTTAAAAAAATTGAGCAAATGGAAGAGGGTAGATGGCTTAAGGTTGTCTTTAATGACAGATTGTGCAAAAAAAAAAAAAAACTTGCATGCAACAAAATAACAAATGGTTTAGTAAATGGGGTATTTGCTTGAACGTGTGTCCCATAAACATCAAAGAGATAAAAACCTTTGTTATGGAAAAGTTCCACAAGAATACATGGGATAATGAGCTAGGAAGAAATAAAAAGTACTACATTGAAGTGTTTAATCCCACTCATAGTCATCAACCAAAATCATACATAGAGGTCAATATCTCTTGGAGAGCCAAAATTGTTATTGCTCAGTTAAAGACTAATTCTCATCAAATCCGTTGTGAAACAGGGCACTGGAAAAGGTCAAAAGAAGTGTGGGAGGAAAGAGTATGCAATTTTTGTTCTTCCGGAAAAGTGGAAACAGAGAAACATTTCATTCTGAAATGTGAGGCCTTCAAAGACAACAGGGAAAGTTATCCAGATATGCTGGCAGCTAGCTCTTGGGGTAATCTATTTAGCGGGGGGTTTGTCGAGAAGCTGGGAGCATTTATTGTGAAGCTTCACAGAAAAAGGGTCAAATACATCAAGCGAATAAACAAGCAATATGTCCATATGCTATTTTTAACCTCATGGATATTAAAATAATTTCTTTCTTCTTTTTTTTCTATATTTGTAAATGGTAAATACAAATAAAGCCTTAAGCTATATAAACTAGACTAATATTTTTAAATGTGATTGTGCTAATATTTATGTTTTGAAAACCTACCTCATTAACCTATAATCCTTAAAACTTGTACACATGTGAATTGCAACTGTATAAAGTTCCACAGCGACTCTGAAACCTTCTTTCTATACGAGCAAAACCACCCAACCTCGACAGTTATTGAAGGCAATCGACTTCCTTAACTACCACTGATTTTTTTTCTGGCACCCTTAACTCTTTGAAGTTACGAACTACATGGGTATGAGTTGGCAGAGTCCCACAGGTTGACGAGTCTGACATGGAAGAAATAAACTAGCAATTGTCCCAAAAGGTACAAAAAGAGGCCGATAGGATTATTAAATTAGAATTGTTGAATATCTCTAGAAGAGATGTTGGTTCAAGCCTAACAGATGAGCAATTTGAGCTGGCTAAAGGCCTTCTAATTGTTTTTTATTATTGTAAAATTATATTGATAATTCATTGGTTTTACTTTCAAAAGCTTGAAGGAATTTGAAGAGTAGGTATAGAATTGCTTTGTGGGATTTGATCCCAAAATCCTTGATTTGTAAATATATACTCAATGAAATGTTAATTGGTTGAAACCCTACACAAATGTTTGATATAAGAAAATAAGCCGAAAAGGTTGAAAGTCTTAATTGGTTTGTGGAAAACCTTGTTTTCTTGGACTGGATCATTGTGCAATTACTTTTCTTTAGATGTTTTGTTTATATCTATATTACACAAAACACATTGAATGTCTTATTTCATTTTAGAGTATGTTAATTACCCAAAATTAAGAAACCTCTATAAATGGCCAAGCATCTACAAAGCTTTCTAGTGACCAAGGCAATAACCACCATGACTATCCCCTACCATTTGACAATGCTTCTCTACCCAACCAGATTGAATACTTAGGGAGCGAAAAGCAAGCCAATTACACAAACAAATTGCCTTTGGAAAGAATTATGCACATACATAGAGCAAAATCCAAATACTCTACCAAGAAAAAAGAAAGTTGTCCACACAAATTTTCATTTGTAATTTATGGAAACTTATGATTTGCTATGTTAATAAATCCAAAACATTCTTAATGTAAATACACATTTAGATGAAAAGGATAAAAAAGATAACAATATAACATATTATAAGCTCACAAATATATCAAAGTTAGAGATATGTATAGAGTATATTACAACATCACCCTTGAAACCAAAACTACTCTTCTCATGATTCTCAAGTCATTGAGGACAACAATACTTCTCCGAAATAAACACCCCTTCAAACATGTATTAGCGTACCCAGCCTGACATTTAGATATACAAATAGAAAAAATGAAAATCTAAACAAGTGCCCTATTTCCATCATTTAACCAGGTATGGTGTGGGAAAACTAACATCAGTGTAGTCTTGATCAGTTAACCACCATAAACACCTGTTCGTAGTGTCATAAACTCTCCTACACACAAATGAAGATATGCCTGAAGGAATTTCAACGCCTTTCTTGAGGAATGAAACTTTACATGGATGAAGAAATGAGGCAGTTGATATCTCAATCTTTGTGAAATGAATAGAAGACCTCGTTTGGTGCAGCTTCAAGCAAAACCCCTTTGCCTACCTTAACATCAGCTGGTCGATAAAGCCAGTTTACACTTAGCTTAACGTGATCGTCTTCATCTGAAGTCAAGCAATGAATAATCCCAATGAAAGGCGGTGCATTACCAGCCTGAAAAGAGTGCACAATCTCCGACGCTGATTTTACGACCATCCTGGAAATTCAAATAGTTTCAAAATTCTCTTCATTCATCATTACAAAATATTAAGAAAAGAGAACAAATAAGCAAAACATACAAATCCTGTGCACCCAAAATAAACTGCCATGCCACAACATTCCAATTCAAAATTTATAATTACATTTATTTACATCATTATATAGAAAAGATATCGAATTGTCCACGTCATGAATGTCAATTAAATTGTAAATGCAAATGGAGAGAAATATGTTTACAGATATTTATCTACATTTATTGATACCAATATACAAAAAGGTATCTAATTGTCCACGTCATGAACGACATCAGGCAAATGCAATAACATGCAAATGAAGAGAAGCTACAAAACTAATAAATATTAGTCAATCTTTCCGTTTTCTCAATTTTCCCAATAAAGGGTAAAATACAAGTTTTCACATACAAGAAAATCCATAATTATATAAAACAAACTCTGACCTATGTATAAAGCTCTAACTCTACCACTGTGTGATAACTAATCATCTACTGAGCTCATCAATAGTAAAAGAGATATTTCTATAGGGTGCCTTCCTCAGATTATGAGGTAGAGAATTTCTATTGGATTTTCTCGTAGGGTTGTGGATTGATTCCAGGATTCCCACATATTTCATATTCCTTCCCACATAGTTCTTTAACTATTTTCATTTTCAGTATTGATCTAGGACCTTCAGGCCCTTCACACTCCCACACTATATCTACACTGCATGTACTCTTTTCATTCCAATGAGTTGTACTCTTTTCATTCCAATGAGTTTTTGATCATTTGCTGAACATTAATAAAAATTATCTCAAATAATACATCTGCTATTTGTGTAGTGTCTCTCACCAAATGCAGTGTCAAAGCATATCAGCATTTCAGAATTTTGTATTCAGACCTTTTTAAAGTAGACTCTCGGAATATTCCAAGGCTTCACACTGATCTTGAATCATTTTAGAGCAGTTTAAGTCATACAAATATGTAATCAGGCATTCCTAATAGCACCAGAAGAAGTATTATTAGAGGCTATTACCAAAGCGCAACAAAACCCTTACTAAAAACATGGACCCTCAAACTCAGTACAGTACATACATTGGGAGTGCGAAAGATAACCTAATTCATATGGCAATACTCTAAAAGTATGTCGCCAACTGCCAGACACAGAATATTGGATAAATCTAATGTGCAAAGAAACCCAAATATGATGAACAAATGACACAACACCACAGAAAAAGAGGCTGATCAAATGTATCTCTACAAAAAAAGTTCCATAAATCAAGCACAAACCAGAAATTCCATACAACACGGTGATTGATATCAATCAAGAGTCAACTTGCTTTGTGGGTAATACCAGGCATTCATTAACACGAAATTTGTTACACAAATCATCCTTAATCTCAACTCTCAATTTCTAGTTAAAAATGTCGACATAAGAGGGCCATTTTCTCACCCTCCTATAACTACCCAATAGCAAATTCATCATCCTTCTAATTTATTCCTATTCTGTCAATCCTATCCAAACATTAGGCGCTCAGAGAAATCCCTCCACCCACAACACATGTCTCCTTGCTATCCCTCCACGCACAACACAACATATGTCTCCTTGCTGACCAATAACCCAGCATCACCCACCAAACAATCAACCTGCATAGAAATCCCCCTGAACCGACCGATGAATCCATTATAACACGTCACCACCCACCAAACAATCAACCTGCATAGAAATCCCCCTGAACCGACTGATGAATCCATTATAACACGTCATTTTTAGAAACAAATAGTTGAGGCCTGCCTGAAAAAGAACCACTTCCGATTTGATGCGCTGCATCTTTACATGTCAAGGTCACCATGACTTTCAACTGGTCTTGGATGCAACTTTTGTACCAGTGGAATTTGAACTTGGATTGACATTATACCACCACCCCATAGAATAGAGGATCTTAAATTGCGAATCCGTGAGATACTACTTGTGATCCGCGGAAATCTTGTTTTCTGATTATTTTGCTTTGTTTCTCTGCTCGTTGATTAATGTGATTGCCATTTTTATGGCTTCTGCTATGGAGTTTTCCTGCGATCGTGTAAGATTTAAAAAAGTCCCCGGGCTTTGATATTACCAACCCTATGCTTCCGTAACCGTCTTTGTTATGGCGGCCTTTCCATTCCCTCATGAATGATGATGCCCTTATAAATGTATCTCCCATGCCATTCTTTGGAGTGGATGGGATGCATTTGTATCTTTTGTGTTTTTCCTTTAGTGCTTTTTGGGTTAGGACGCGAGTTCTACAGTAGCCTATATGTCAAGAAGACCTTACAATTACTCTCCACTTCCACGAAACTCTTGTTCTCTAGAAAATGCATTATGAGTCTAGAGAACAGGTGTCTTTGGATGTTGAAAGTAAAGAGCAATTTCAGTGAGCATTCCGTGGCGTGGAGTAGGACATTTGCTATGTTACGAAGCTCATTGAAGGTTTGTATGCAAATGTCCAATGTCCTTTCCCTCTTCGAATGAATAAAATATTACTGAATTATGTTGACAATAACCGAAGTTAGGTTGATTTTTATGTATTTTGCAAAACTGAGGGGGTTTCCTAGGTTTAAGTATTTTTTGGGTTTCCAAAGTTTTAAGTATTTTTTGGGCGTGAAGATTTAAATGATTGGCTCTAATTCAGTGATTTTTCTTTTATTTTAAAATTAGAACAAAGAAAGTTGCTCAGAGCATTGGTTTATTATGCGCTAATTAGCATTATTGGTGGATTTTGTCATAGTCCCCAAAGTATGGTCATTGATATGCCATTTACCTAATGTATGGTCAAAACTGTAGTGGGCATGGGAAGGTTACTCGATTTGGGACATTTTTACTGTTGGACGATAAAATGGATTTTGATAGATTTTGTTTGATGTAGGCTTTTCCTTATTGGCAATTTTAGGAATAATTTGATGTGGATGCAGCAACTAGTTTTGGTTATCAGTAATGAAAGTTGGAAGATTGCGTTTTTGGAAGATTGCTTCGTTTTTACCATGTAGACTGGTTCGGAAGCTTTTACCTCTATGAAATATGTGGTGATTTGCAAGAGCTGCATCTACAACTTTGGATTGTTAATGAGTGAGTGAGTTTACCACTGAGTGTGAATCCTTGCATATTATTAAAAATATTTAGACCTTAAAGGATCTGATTTCTCTTGATTGTTTATTGGTTTGTCTTAGTGTTTGATTGATTGAAGTCAAACTGGTTTATTATACTTCATATTGTGATAGATAGGATTTCTTATACTTTATTTGGCCCTGATAAGTTTGTTTACATTTTGTTATCATTCAATTTTCATAGTTTTTTTTTTTATTAAGATGGAACACCAGATTCAGATTTCACCTTGCTTCTCTGTGGGGTTTATGAACATTATGAAAAATGAATTTTATGTAACAAGTTTCTGCTTATTATATAACTGAAAATCTAACTATCCTAGCTGTTATTAGACTATATTGATGGGAAATTTCAATATTCTAAAACATATACAGGTAAGGAAATTTAGTATGGTGTGATATGATTAATGAATGATATCCATCAAGTACACAAGCATGATTGTCTCATGTTTGAGGAATTGGATGTGTTTGTTGTAGTAGTCCATGTCGAATCTTGCAAGTGATCTAATATGAATATGCAATAAAATTACCATCTCTTTCAGCACTTTATGCATATTCTCTGTATAAGTTGTAGAGAAAGATTTCTCTTCTGGAGAAATTATCATTTGGCATACACTCTCCATTTTTTGAAAAGAAGTGTTTCATCCATGACATTGCATTAATTGTTGATGGCCCAATTGCTCTTTTATAACCTGCATCCATGACATTGCATTAATTGATATTGCATTAATTGTTGATGGCCCAATTGCTCTTTTATAACCTACTTTTTTATAACCTGCATCCATGACATTGCATTAATTGTTGATGGCCCAATTGCTCTTTTATAACCTACTTTTGAATAAAAGGTAGGATCTTTTTTCAGTCTTTCATGGATTTTTCATGGATTCTTGACCAATGAAAAAAATTACTAATTGAATGTAACATTTTGAAAGCCTTTCTATGTAGCAATAGATTCCCAATATCATAGTCATAACATGCTAGTGTAGATTGCATGCAACCCACTAAAATATGAATTATTACACAGGGAAAAAAATTACTAACTGAATGTAACATTTTGAAAGCCTTTCTACATAGCAATACATTCCCAATATCATAGTCATAACATGGCCTTTCTATGTAGCAATACATTCCCAATTTCATAGTCATAACATGCTAGTGTAGATTGCATGCAACCCACTAAAATATGAATGATTACACGGGGAATATGCATAAAGTGCTGAAAGAGATGGTAATTTTATTGCATATTCAAGTGATTTAATGGCACTATGAATGATTTCAGGGGTCACAGTTAAGATTTGTGCAAGGTGGTATGCTAACTGGTGATTCTCCTTGGTCATTTCCTTTCCGCATAACTTGCATTTCAACTTTTGCTCATTATGTTCACCAGTGGGATCATCATATTTCCATATAGGTTCCAAAGCTTTTGGCGTTTTCAGATTTCCATATAGGGTCCAAAGCTTTTGGCGTTTTCAGATAGTAATGGTTAAACCCATGGAAAAATTGGAAATCAGGATTCAAAATTTAAAATTCCTGCAGGTAAAAGAAAAGAAATCTAAATCAATGATAGATATTATATTAAAAATAAGGCAAAAGAGAGAAAATTGATGTACATTTCAAAATCTATCAAAGAACCAAAAGGGAATGATGTTGAACTTGTTACAATCAGTATTGAAGTATCGGTTCGCCATTTGCTCTCAGGTACATTACAATCCTAACAACAAACCACTGGTAGCAGAGAAATTACACAAGGTTTATCCAGTCCTTCTATGTCTGCCATACTTCTAAAGCATACATAAACAACATTATTCTTTTCACATAGCAAAAAAGCTAAAGAAATCTGATAAACCTTTTCGGCCACTACCAGCACACAGGATCTCACAAGACCAGAGGTTTTGGGAAGATTCTGTCCTCACTGGGAATAATCACTATCCAAGCTCTCTCAAGGAAAAAGATTTCATTTCCAAATTATGGAATCTGATTCCCAAGTTTGTCACTTGGAAAATTTGGAATAAGATCATCTTCCATTAAGGCAAGGGAAGCCATGAAAGCGACGGTGTTCATTAGTGAAAAAATTAGGGCCTGCCTCAAAAGATCAAAATGAGGCAATCAATTATACAGACAAGTAATTGCAATGGGTGAATGGTTGGTTCTTGAAGAGTGGATTCAATTTTCAGACTCCCCACCTGAGATTCTTTCCCCAGTTCAGCCCACTCTCTCATGTATATGGTAATATATTCTTCCTTGATGGGAGAGCAAAATGAAACCCAGGCAGAGCATGGGGAGGGTGCTCAAGGGACCCATGAGAAAAGACAAGACTAAAATTTGCTCAAGCATGAGCATGTGACCAAACCACAAATAATATTGCAGGACACATTTTATGCAAGGTCCTAATACAGACATCCAAATTAGAGATTTGAGACATCAAAATTGCAGAGGACTCCAAAATTATCATTGACATTATGAATGGGGTGGCCTTCCCCATTAGCATTAACTTGTCAAGAATTATTACTGAAGATAAATCATTGACGTCAAACTTAAAACAATAAGTTTTATGCAAGTCTATATAACTTTTAACTCATAAACGAATGCACGCACTTATAAGGGCGTTGATCTCAGCACAAGAGATTCAGATGAACAGATCATCTTGCAGTAATACTCTCAGCATTAAGTAATATCTAGCACAATCTAAGCAAGATCATTCTCCCCCAGTGCTCCTAGTAGTTTTCCTTGTTAGCTTTTGATTTTTTGTGCTCACATCAGGTGTTAGTGACACAGTCCCATACTTCACTGAAAACTCCTTCCCATACTTCACTGAAAACTCCTGATTACCATTGATTTCGTTATGATGCCACTCTTAGAACTCCAAGACCTCAACCAAAGGGTACGCTGTGAAGTCCATCTACAATATAACTCTAATGGCATTTTGAGAAATACCAAACTAGCTGATTTTTCCAAAAAGAATCTCTCTCACCACGCAGATCAAGGAACTCACAAAGAAACTCTGTGACTACAAACATTGGTTGTCAGCAGCAGAGGCTCAATCTGTGGGCCTTGTAACAGGGCAATAGGTGAGTAATGAAGAGGAGTACTATAACAACGCCTACCTTAGGTCCTGTGAAACATGTGGCAGTTCTACAGCACTCATCGAAGAATGAACTCTAAATCATGACACTGGTGGAACGTCAAAGGGGAGAAACGGTATTCGTTATGGACAATTAGGGCATGGATAGCTGAGAAAACAACAATTGAACAAAAATAGCCTTCCCAGTACTTAGCCTTCAACAATCCCAACGTGCAACCTTTGATCCACAGACTCCAGTTCTTTGATCCACAGACTCCAGTTCGTGCAGACTCTTTTTAGTTTGTTATTTTTTAATGTGTGGCTGGGTTGTACAATTTTGTTCTTATGGGATATACAACATAGGAGTTGCCAACACTATGGTCACCTTTAAAGTCGTTTTCAGTTGTAAAGCATACAATCTTTTGTAACCATGCCAAGTTAAGTAAATACCTTAAAGGATCTGATTTCTCTTGATTGTTTATTGGTTTGTCTTAGTGTTTGATTGATTGAAGTCAAACTGGTTTATTATACTTCATATTGTGATAGATAGGATTTCTTATACTTTATTTGGCCCTGATAAGTTTGTTTACGTTTTGTTATCATTCAATTTTCATAGTTTTCTTTTTATTAAGATGGAACACCAGATTCAGATTTCACCTTGCTTCTCTGTGGGGTTTATGAACATTATGAAAAATGAATTTTATGTAACAAGTTTCTGCTTATTATATAACTGAAATCTAACTATCCTAGCTGTTATTAGACTATATTGATGGGAAATTTCAATATTCTAAAACATATACAGGTAAGGAAATTTAGTATGGTGTGATATGATTAATGAATGATATCCATCAAGTACACAAGCATGATTGTCTCATGTTTGAGGAATTGGATGTGTTTGTTGTAGTAGTCCATGTCGAATCTTGCAAGTGATCTAATATGAATATGCAATAAAATTACCATCTCTTTCAGCACTTTATGCATATTCTCTGTATAAGTTGTAGAGAAAGATTTCTCTTCTGGAGAAATTATCATTTGGCATACACTCTCCATTTTTTGAAAAGAAGTGTTTCATCCATGACATTGCATTAATTGTTGATGGCCCAATTGCTCTTTTATAACCTGCATCCATGACATTGCATTAATTGATATTGCATTAATTGTTGATGGCCCAATTGCTCTTTTATAACCTACTTTTTTATAACCTGCATCCATGACATTGCATTAATTGTTGATGGCCCAATTGCTCTTTTATAACCTACTTTTGAATAAAAGGTAGGATCTTTTTTCAGTCTTTCATGGATTTTTCATGGATTCTTGACCAATGAAAAAAATTACTAATTGAATGTAACATTTTGAAAGCCTTTCTATGTAGCAATAGATTCCCAATATCATAGTCATAACATGCTAGTGTAGATTGCATGCAACCCACTAAAATATGAATTATTACACAGGGAAAAAAATTACTAACTGAATGTAACATTTTGAAAGCCTTTCTACATAGCAATACATTCCCAATATCATAGTCATAACATGGCCTTTCTATGTAGCAATACATTCCCAATTTCATAGTCATAACATGCTAGTGTAGATTGCATGCAACCCACTAAAATATGAATGATTACACGGGGAATATGCATAAAGTGCTGAAAGAGATGGTAATTTTATTGCATATTCAAGTGATTTAATGGCACTATGAATGATTTCAGGGGTCACAGTTAAGATTTGTGCAAGGTGGTATGCTAACTGGTGATTCTCCTTGGTCATTTCCTTTCCGCATAACTTGCATTTCAACTTTTGCTCATTATGTTCAGCAGTGGGATCATCATATTTCCATATAGGGTCCAAAGCTTTTGGCGTTTTCAGATTTCCATATAGGGTCCAAAGCTTTTGGCGTTTTCAGATAGTAATGGTTAAACCCATGGAAAAATTGGAAATCAGGATTCAAAATTTAAAATTCCTGCAGGTAAAAGAAAAGAAATCTAAATCAATGATAGATATTATATTAAAAATAAGGCAAAAGAGAGAAAACTGATGTACATTTCAAAATCTATCAAAGAACCAAAAGGGAATGATGTTGAACTTGTTACACATATCTGGAAGTATCAAAATCATTGATGGGAATCAATCCCTCACTGTTTCATAAACTGTTGATGGAAAGTGAAAGCATTTTATTTTTGGTCCTTTGGTCTCAAAGAGTCAAACCCCGTCGGGCAGGTAGTTCTGAAAAGAGTTTAAAAAAGTCAATTTCCTGATATGGTGTCGGGATATTTTCCAACAGTCCGAAATTATTACGGTATTTCTTTGGCAGGAAAAATTTTGCTATTTTTTAAGGTTATATTATTGCCAACTTACACACATCACGATATATTGTGATGTCTGGTAAAATATTGATGCGCTTGCAAGTAGGTAAAAAAGTTTTTTGTGTTTTCAGAAATTGTGGTTCAAATTTGTATGCCTAACTGAGACTGCGATTGGCAGTCATCCTAATATCTGCAAAATTGAAGGGATTTAGAGCCCTTTGTAAATTCTGAAGGGGGGAAAGCTCATGGTGGTCTGTAATGTAAGGTTTCATAAAGGCCTGTTGAGAAAATTGCTGTGTAACTATTCTTATGCGAATTTCGGAGCTTGCTGTGTTCTGCTTGGTTATGATTGTGGTTTGTGTCTTTGTTCTGGTGGTGATAGGAATCTGCAGGGGTTTGAATAGTTAAGGCCAACCTAGTTGCTTATCCCAGAAATTATAGGCATGGTATGCAATTTTTTCACTTTAAAGGTTATTCTATCTCTTATGTGTGATGGTGATTCTCTTGCATGTTGAAGGTTTATTTTATCGTTTGTATGGGACACTGGTTGGGATGGTAGATGGGGCTGCTTAGCGTCGGAGTATTCAGCAGGGGACATGTACCTCTAGAGCTGGACATTTTACTGTAGGCCTTTTTTGTTGGCGTAATCTAAAGACCAACTAAATTGCTGCTGCTTTGCTGGCATTTGTTGATTTGTAGAACTTAAGTTCTAAATAATAAATTGTTCGTATTGTAATTTCAAGCATTTGGGTTAGTTCAAAAACACTACCAGATCTCCGAGGATGCAGTGATCAATTGATGAGATGTATAAATTGCTTGATACTGCTGTTTCAAATTTCCAGCAAATTGTTTGACGAAAATTCATTGGAAACTAAGAAAACCATTGGGAAACGAGGTGTTTTAGCTAGAATTAGACTATGCCCTTTCCGTCATTTAGGGTTGCAATGTCTTGGTATTTCAATAGAAATTATGGATGTAATACACATTGAAGAGGGCTGAAGTGTTGTCCCTTCTTCCTTGTTGCTTTCACTAATTATGTGAAAGTTTGGATGAAGAATATTATGTGAAAATTGGAAAATCTGAAACTGAAAGCGAAAATTGAGAGAATTGAAAATCTGAGAAAATGAAATTGTAAACTGAAAAGTCCTGCTCTTTTAATATTCACTGTTGGCCACCACGACCAAAACTCTGCAAAACATCAAACTCCTATAATAACTTTCCACACAGGTTTATATGACAGGGCATGGAAAATAGAAATCAGACCTTGAATAAAATCACTGTACATGAAGAATACCGAGCAAACATTATGAATGAAAAATACCAGGCATCAGAATAGAACATATAAATCGCAATTCTAGATTGTTTCAAAGGGAGGTAAGTCGAATTTAATCAGGGAACCCTCCCACAACATCTCCTATGATGTGGAGACATGTTTCCAAGGACTGGGTCATGTCCCCTGCAATAGGGAAAGGGAGAAGCGACTCGTCAAGGAGATGCAGTGTCAAGTTTATTAGGGTCGGGGTACATCCCCTAGCAAGTTAGATTGAATAAAAAGGAAACAAGGTGATACTTACAGGATCATAGCCTTTCTGAAGAACAAGATCCAGAGCGTCCTCTGTAAACCCTAAAGCAACGCCTCTCTCTGCAAGACGAATTGCTACATCTTTCATCTGTAGTCTAGCAACTTTCTTGAGCTCATCATGAGAAAGAGGATCAAATACAACTATCTCATCAAGTCTATTCAATAACCCTGGCCTGAAATGTCTTCTAACCTGCAACAATGTTCAAAGGCATGTCAAAGCACCGAGCCAACTTCGTGATAAAATTATATGAAAAAGATGCATACACAGATTCCAGGAATGAGTGTGCATACTTCTTGCATGACATTCTCTCTTGGGTTTTTACTGTTGTGTGGCCAGACAATGCAGCAAGCAAGCAAGTGCTCTGCTACTCTGTTTCAGAAACTAACAGTGCGACCTTGTCCATCAGCTAACCGGAGTAGGGTAAAGTGCCCAGCAGCTAATCCACCGTCAGATCGCAGCAGAGGCTTCTTACCATCGATTTGGGCGGCTGAACGAAGGGGAAAAACTGTGAGCGGACGTCCTGCGAGGAAGAGAATTAATGACAGAACCCGCGTGGTGTGCCATGTGATGGCGCTAAGCGCGAAACCAGCGGGCATGCATCCCGTAAACTCGCGCCATTGTGCCATAAACTCGGCGGACAGATGTCCCAGTATTGTGCCATAAATTCGGCGGACAGATGTCAGAGGATTGTAGACCGGTTGAACATGACGCCAGGTGTCAACGTTAGGAACAAAAGGACGACGAAAGCTTGTTTCAAAGGAAAGGCCTATCGGCCCAATTACCGAGAAACTCCAGGTGGAAAAAAATCCCACACCAACTTTATGTTGGCAGTTTATTGTTTTCAGACTTGGGCAGTTGCGCTATTAGCAACTGTCCAAATAGCGTCAAGCTGGTAAGCATATTAAAAACTACAGCTCGCTGCCACCGTCTGTATATTCGATCGCCAAAAATAGGTGGTAATTTTGCACACTACATAATTTAACAAATTTAAAAATTATATGAGAGGGGTTTTGGCGTAAATCATATTATTAATTAATTGTCGACATGTCTTGAACCAACTAGTGTGGTTTATCGTCAATCGTCAAGACAAGTTGAAAACCAGACCATAGTTGCATGTTAAATAGAGAGAAGATCATCCAACAACTATATTTGACTAGAAACGGCTATAATAGATCAGGAAACCACTATATTTGACTAGACTGGACCAAAGAATAGGGACAATGGCTATATTTGACTTGACTCGACCCAGAAATAGGGATAGGGAGAATTAGGTTAGATAATTTATAAGTTAGTTATTTTATTATTAATACTATCAATGAATTATTAATTGGAAAGGTTTATTAAAATTAATATAACTTAAATCATCTCAACAATTAACCCTTTAGAAAAAGAATATATTACTATTTAAGATAATATCTATAATTAATTTTATTCAAAGATTCAAATATTAATATTATATTATTAAAGTATATGGAAATCTAAAAATTCTTTAGAGTCAGTAAAAAGAAATAAGAAAGAAATTATTTAACATCTATTAGGCTAAAAATAACTTATAAGACATTAAATCGTTTATCACATTGTGAAAAAAATATTTGAGCAAGTTAAAGCAGGTTGACTCGCCTAAACATATATAGACCATCCAATAGTGGTTTGGTAAGGAAAGGAAAGTGTGGCGTGGAACTGAAAATTTGGTGAGAGGGTGGGAGTTCTCCATCCAAGCTTTACAAATCTATTCGATTCCCCACTCTTACAAATCGATACCTTCACTTTGCGGATGAGTTCGATCGCACCACAAGTTATATGAAGGATCTTTATTTGGTGAAGACTTCCCATGTCACGATAGGAAGATAAATATGTTATTGTAGGAAGAAAATGAATTTATGTATTTGAATTAAAGTTTAAATTATGGTTGTTATGAAAAAATTCTCCTCTTAGAAGGTAATGATGAGTATTAGGGTTAATTTAACTGGTAATGATGAGTATTAGGGTTAATTTAACTGGTTGAACATGATATCCTTTCCACATGGGATGGTTATCACTTAAACATGATATTTTTTCCAGATAGGAAAGCCATAAGTTTGACTCTTTTGTTAAAATATGTTTTATAAAATTAATTTAAAAATATGTTTTTTAAAAAGAATTTAAATTTTTCTGGGTTAAAAGTTTAAATTAAATATTTTTTTTTAGAAATAAATTAAAGTTTTTTACGTTGAAAATATCCTCTTAAAGCTAATGGTGATTTTTAGGGTTAGCTTAATTAGTTATTGGTCAAACATCATATCTTTTTTGGGGAGGTTATGAGTTTGACTCTTTTGTACCATCACAGTTATGTGTTTAGAACTTAGACATCAATGATTTACCATAGTTACCGCTCATTGATGATGGTGAAGTCTCTAGGGTTTCTGATGCATGATTTATGGAGAAAAAGAGGGAAGAAAAGGTAATGGTGGCAAATTATGAAGTTCAAGAGTGACATTTCCTTAAAGACCTAATTAGTTCCTTGCCAAGGAAAAATTATAGTAATTGATTTCCTTGTTGACCATTATTAGTTTAAGTTTGACCAATGCAAGTTATAATGTTTAACTTAAAAAAATAAATATTTATTTTTCAATATTATTAAAAAAAATTTAAAACATTTGATTAGACCATAACTTGAAGGTCTTATTGCAACTTTTTCATAATACAATGTCATGTGGATAACTACCTCACATATATTTTGCCATAATTTTTGGGTACAATTGCAATATTTATGCCATGATATTTAGATATTTGTCTAGTAATTTTTTTTTTTCTTTATTGTTAAGCTTATAGGAAAACCACTCAAAATCAAGGTAGGACTATAATAACAATTGATTTTTCTGTTGAGCATTATTAGTTTAGCATTGACCTTGAATACCCCTCCCACATTTACCCAATTTCACAATCCTGTCAGGGTAAACATGAGACGATGAGTTACTGTGACATCACTCAACCTCCCAGTTCCAGTTAAGGAAGTGGGGCCTACAAACTGACCACAAAATGACAAATCACAACATCCCTAAGGGCTATAGAACACTCAGGGGCCAAAGGACCACCCTAGGTGACCATTACCTAATATTGCATTTCTTTTCCACAAGATTAACCCCCAACCACATACATGGCAAGGCCTGCGTGCAGTTATAGGCCAACAATTGCATGCACAACACTGCCTCCATGTGGTTATGACCCAACTTGCCTAGTTCAGAGGGTGTGGTCTTGGGATTTGAGCTACCTTTTCAGCCCAGCCTCCAGACCACTGTCTAAAATTTCCTGAGACTTTCTAGAATCATTATTGACATGATGAAAAACTAAACATTCAATCTTGAATAAAAAAATTTGACCTACACTACCTAGAATACACTAGACATTTCGTCAAACACATGGAAGACATGTAAGCTACAAATCATGAATGTATATATGATCATTTTAGTCTAATATTCACTTGAGAATCACCAAGAAGGCTCTATGCCCTCTCCAAATAACTACAACAATACTTATTAATCCATACATTCATCAACCAATCAATAACTAAATAATTCATGACAAAAGACATAGATAATACACATCATATAACCAACATATAACCAAAAAATAACCAACATAGAAACCTTGGAAACTCAACCATAATATCAACAATATACTAATTAAAAATGCTTATAGATCATAATAGGAAAATGTTCATTTAACATATAAAAATATCAATTATGTCAAGGAATTCCACATACCACCAACCATAAATTGGGCTGAACCAAATCTCTCTTTCATTAAACCACTCTTGCGCCATATTCCAAGCATGAATGTGGGATCTCAAGGAATAAACCAAAACAAAACCAAACCAGGGCCTCCATAGGAAAAACCACATCAACCTTCAATCACGGTGATTCCACCTCCATGGTCAGACATCATTAAAACCAACCAAATTAGTCTCTATCCAAGTTGTCCAAGGATCCAGGATCCATGAACTAGTAACTCAACCCAAAACCTTCCATGGCTCCAAAGTGTTTGTCCAACCCTTCTCCAGGGGCTCATAAATCAACCCACCAAGTGCTCTAGAGCGTTTGTCCCAATCTAGGCTCCAGGACTAGTAACTCAACCCAACTTGTTCTAGGGCTTCCATAGCATTTGTTCCAACCCACAACCATAAGGAATTTGAGCACCAAAAAAAAAACAAGTGGAAAAACCCACAAAACCATGGTTATCCAGGAAATGACAAGGTAAGACTAAAACCATTTCCAATCCACGAGAATCTCCATGCCAATGACAACACACAACTAGAAAATCACATGCATATACCATGCATCCAAAAATCAGCAAGGAAATCACACATGCAACCTATTACCTGCAAAGAAATCTAGTTGCAGTTGTTGATCCAACTGTTCCCTTGTGATTTCCTACCTTCATTTTCTTTCTTTATCCAAATCTAATGTATGCCAAAGTGCTCCAAGAATGCTCCAAGAATACTATAAATGTTCAAGAGTATGAGAGAATGAAAGAATGAAAGAGAGCTCCAAAGCTAAATTGGCAAAAGGTTACATTGAAAAAAGTTGTGAACTGGTCCTCATAAGCCTTTTTATCTTTGAGACCTCTACTTTCTTCATTTTCCTTAATTTTTCCTTCAATTTCCTTCTCATGAAATTTGTGTCACTTCATCTTCCTTTTCTCCTATTTTCCTTTATTTCATAAATAAAATGCTATTATTGCCACTTTGTCTTTGTCAATGCCTTTTCCATTTTCCTTAGCCATTAATTAATCACTAGTGATACCCATCACTACGTTTTGCCCAAAATTCAGCTTGTAATATGTGTCCCGTGATCTTGGTTTTATTTTATTTACATGAAAATCAACTAGGGGTTGTTTCAAAGCCCTCCCCCTTGGGGGAACACTATCCTTGGTGTTATATGACACCTATGACTGACAAACCACTAAAAACAAAACATAATTCCCATGGAGCTTTATAACATATCTCAATGCAGTATTTACAATGAACGACTACTGCAAACCATGACCAACATAACAAATATGACAATCACACCACTTATTGGAGCTTTATAACATAGATCGTTGTGGTATCTACAACAAAATCCATATATGCAAATACATACCAAAACTCATTTGCTTGAACCAACAAATAATGAAGGATATAAAGCCTGCATTTGATAAGCCATCTCCCATGTATCTTCAACGGGCCGAAAGTGCTTCCATTGCACTTTAACCTACTCGATTTCTCCATTCCGGAGCATGAGTTATTTCCACTGCAATATGCATTATGGTTTTGGCTGGAATTATCCCTCTGGTTGCACCTGCAATACGGACCAGTCAATCACACAATTAACATTCTGTACATACTTCTTAAGCAATGAAACATGGAAAACATCATGGAATTTCATTGTCGAACGTAGTGCAATTTTGTAAACCATTGGTCTATTCCTCTCAAGTATCTCGAAAGGCCCACGATTATGAGGTGTCAACTTGGCATATGACCTGATCCTCAAGGAGCTCCTCTTGGGATTAATGCACAAGTACACATGCGCCCCCAAACTGAAACTCCTTAAACTGATATGCATAACTCTTCTACTTGTCCTGTGTTGCCTTAAAATTCCTTTAATAACTTGCATTTCTTGTTCCATCTTTGCTAGCATGGATGGTCCAATCAAAATCATGTTTGCTAGATCTATCCAACTAATAGGAGTATTGAAACTCCACTCGTAAAGAACCTCAAACAGACTCATCTTCAAAGATTCTTGATACCCATTGTTATATGCAAACTCAACCAGTGAAAGGTATTATTCCTATCACCACTTCTAATGCATGACATATATCCTCAACATGTCCTTAAGAATCATGTTAACCCTCTCTGTTTGTCCATCGATCTACAGATGATAAGCTGTACTAAAAGACAATTCCATCCACAAGCCTGAAGATAACTCTTTCTAAAAACCATAGTGAACTTGGAATCTTTGTCAGATACAATCTTCTTAGGAACACCATGCAATCTCACTACCCCCCTGATGAAAATATAAGTTACCTCACTAGCTAAATTTGTAGACTTAACTAAAATGAAGTGTGCTACCTTACTTAACCATTCAACCACAACTATGATAGAATCATGCTGCTTTGATGTCCTCGACAAACCTGTAATGAATTCCATGGAAATGACCTCCCATTTCCACTATGGAATCAAAATCGACTATAATAGACCATTTGGATGTTTACACTCTACTTTTACTTGCTAACAATCCAAACATCTAACGACAAACTCAACCAACTCTTGCTTCAAGTTTGGCCAATGATAGAATTTATTAACTGTTGTTAATGTCTTTTAATATCCCAGGTGACCTGAATATTAATTAACATGAAACTCCCTCAATATAAGCTTCTTGAGCTTATTGTCATCTGGTACATAAATCTTGTCCCTGAATCTGACCAAGCCATCTATTGTGAGGTGATACTCCTCATCCCTTTTACCTTCAGCTTACTGATGTAACATGTGCCTCAACTGTCAATACCTGTCATCATTCTGCCCTACCTACAAGATACACTTTTGCAAGTCTGTCCCATAAGAACTCACTGCTGCAATGTGATTCACCCACACTCTTCTACTAAGAGCATCTACAACCCTGTTCTCCTTTCCCTTCATGTACCTGATCTCGAAATCAAACTCACTAAGAGTAGCAAACCATCTAGCTTGTTTGTCATTCATATTAAGTTGGTAAAAAAAGCACCTAAGTCCACTATGATCACTCATCAAGACGAACCTCCTGCCAAGAAGATAATGTCTCCACATCTTCAAGGCATGAATGATAGCTTTCAACTCAAGATCATGAGTCACATAGTTATGCTCGTGCCCATTCAACTTCCTTGGCTCATAGCATACTGGTTGTCCTTCTTGCATCAGGACTCAACCAAGTCCTCACTTGTAAGCATCTATATAGACCACAAACTCTTTATCAGGATCTACAATCTTCAAGACTAGAGAATATGCAAGAAAATACTTCAACTAATTAAAAATATATGCACACTGCTCAGTCCATTCAAACTTCTTCCCTTTTGCTACAAAGATGTAATAGGACAGGCAGTCTATGAGAAGTTCCTGATGAACCACCTGTAATAACCTTCTAGTCCCATGAATGATCTAACCTCATCCACATTCCTAGGAGCTTCCCACACCATGATAACGCTACTCTTTCTGGGTCCACTGCTATGCCTTCCTTGGAAACAACAAGTCCTAAGTAATGAACTTTGGTTTGAAAGAAAATGCACTTACTAAGATTGGCATACAATTGATGCTCTCTCAACAAAATTAACACTACTTCTAGGTGCTCTGCATTCTCTTCCTCATTCTTAAAATATATCAATATGTCATCAAAGAATACTATCACAAACTTGTCTAGATAAGGATGCAACACACTATTCATCAAACACATGAAAGTAGCTAGAGTATTAGTAAGACCAAACAAAACTACTACAAACTCATAATTCCCATACCTGGTATGAAATGCGGTCTTGTAGATGTCCTCTTCTTTGATGTGTACCTCATGATATCCTAATCTCAAGTCAATCTTTGTCAACACTACTACTCCCTTCAATTGATAAGACAAGTCATCAATTCGTGGCAATCGATACCTATTCTTGATCGCCACCTTGTTCAAATGCTCGTAATCAATACATAACCTAAAAGTACCATCCTTCTTCTTCACAAACAAAACTGGTGCATCCCATGTTGACACACTTGGCCTAATGTATCCCTTATCAAGCATTTCCTTAAGCCGCAACTTCAATTCAACCAACTCTGGAGCGTTCATCCTGTAAGGTGCCCTATATGTTGATGCTGCTCTCGGCATCAACTCAATAGAAAAGTCCACATCCCTATGAGGCGATAACTCTAAAATATTTGTTAGAAATACATCTCGAAACTATTAGAAAATCAATAAATCTTCAAGACTTCAACATCCTCAACATCCTTTCCTTTGTCACTAGAAATATGAACTGCAAACAATGTACACCCTTTCCTACTACTGCACTTTGCATGCATAGTTGCAACCGTTCTCAATGATGTAGGCTTCTTCTTCCATGCAAGATTCTCTTCTCTCCATCATCATCAAAGCACTCAATAACATTATCATAACAGTCTACCTTAGTCATGTTCATGTACAACCAATCCATACCCAACATCATATTATATGATTTCAATAGAAGCACATTTAGATGTGCTAATATAGACATACAGTTAAACTAAAATGCACAAGATCTTACCGAATGATGAAACCTTTTCTTGGTACCTATAGCTAACTACACCAACTAAGATTCTGCATGTACTTCTTTATTCAAGAAACACCTATCCACCAAGTTGGGATCGATATGGCTATAGTTATATCCAAGGTCAATCAAAATAGAAACAAATTGATCAAAAAATTTACCTTCCATCTCGATAATAGTTGCATGATGATCATCCTGCCTATTATCCAATGCTGCATAAATCTAAGGAATACTCTGTCCAACATCCCCAACTATCTATGCCTCTTGAGCACTGTAAATATGAGGTCTGCCACCCTGATGATGTGGACAATCTCCCCTGCAATTCTCTTCACCACAAGTCCAACACTACAAAGGTTTCTTGCCATCACCCTTGTTCTTCTCCTCAGACTAAAATCCCTGTCCTTTATCAACTACATTTATTCTACTTGTTACCTGCAGCTTGAAGTCTTCCTAACTTCTTATCCCATTTTACCATAGTCTTATCATTACTTTTCCAACCCTGTTTAGGCTCATAATTACACTTAGATTGCTCATAACAATGCTTCAACTTCCTAATTACTTCCTCCAATGACCAAGGCTCATCCTATTCAACCTGACATTTAAATGATAAAGACAATCCACTAAAGAGTCTTTGAACCTTTTTATTCTCATCCTTAAGATATGGTACACACTTCAATAGCTCTAAAAACTTAATCATATACTCGTCGTTGGTCATAAATCACATCTTCAACTAATATAACTACTTAGCCTTACCATCATAGTATTTATCTAACAAGTACTTCTTCCTAAAGAGTCTCTTGAACTCATGCCAACTCAACTCCTTTGTATTGATACCTCTGACATGTTTCACATATTCCCACCAGATGCCCGCTTTTCCTTTGAGACTAAAACTAGCTATCATGGCCTTCATATTATCTATATAATAATTTAGCTTGAAGAACTTCTTCATCCTAAGCAACCATGCTTCTACATCTTCTGGTTTCTTAACTCACCATCAACTGTAGAAGGCTTGAATTTATTGAACTCATCTGACAAGTATATCTTCTCACTCTTCCTGTAAGGATGATAATGATGATGACCATGTTGTCTCTCTGATCTAGGACTAGAAAAGAACCCATAACAACTACCTCTCCTGTTAGGTGTATCCATCCATCTACCACTTCAGACTATGTCATCCCTGTCTAACCTGTGTCCTCCTTGAGACCTACTACCATACACCCCATTAGCCCTTTCCTCTTGTCCATAATTGATTCGTGGTTGTCCCTGTCACTGCAAATCTAATAAGCTCTGAAGAAACATTGAATTAATCTTAGCTTTCTTTTCCTATGCTCTGGAAAGTCTTTCCTATGACTGAATGAATTTTTCATTATCTGCTTTGAAACTTCTAATTTCTTCCTTTAAACTTCTCAAGGTGTCTTCTATGTCAGGAGAGTACTCATCTATGTGTTTCTCATATGATCCATAAGGATAATCACGTGAACTGTAATCCACCATTTTACTTTTCATCTTTGATCTTCTACTTCCTGCAAACATACCATGTTAGATGACCAAATATAAGCATAATCCAACATACCTCAATGAAGTTCAAGAGAGGATATCTCATATGCATAGTCAATCCAAATTAACACATGTATATATAATGAAATCAACATATCAATCATCTCAACATCAACATCATGACGAAGTAAGACCACAACAATGACCATCACAATGCATACATAACAATCACATCAACAACTAACATGCATGCATAACAATCACATAGACAATCAGACATGCATACATATTAATCACATATACCCCAAGGTCTAGTGCTGCAACTTCACTCTGATACCACCCTATAATACCCCTCCCACATTTACCTAATCTCACAAGCCTGCTAGGGTAAACATGTGACGAAGAGTTACTATGACATGACTCGACCTTCCAGTTCTAGTTAAGGAAGTGGGGCTGAAAAAATGACCATAAACTCAAAACTCACAACAACCCCTAGGTCTATAGGACACTCAGGCTCCAAAGGACCACCCCAGGTGACCATTACCTATAATGGGTTCAAAGGGTGAAGTCCTTGGATTTGAGTCACCTTTCTAGCCCATCCTCTAGACCACTGCTTAGAATTGCCCGAGACTTTCCACAATCATTATTGACATGATGACATAGCTAAACATTCAATCTCGAATCAAAAGATTGACCTATACTACCTAGAACACACTAGACATTTCATCAAACACATAGCAGACATGTAAGCTAGAGGCCATGAATTCATATATGATCCTCTTACATTAAGATTCACCTCAGAATAACCAAGAAAGATATATGCCCTCTCCACATAGCTGCAACAAAAATTATTAGTCCATACATTCATAAACCAATTAATAAATAAATAATTTATGACAAGAGCCATAGATAATACACATCATATAACCAGCATATAACCAGAAAATAACCAACATAGAAACCATGGAAACTTAGCCATAATATCACCAATATAATCACTACAAATGCTTATAGATCACAATAGGAAAATGTCTCATATTAGCATATGAAAATACCAACCAAGTCAGGACTTCCATGTACCACTCGACCATAGATTGGGCTGAACCAAATCTCTCTTCCAACCAATAACCCTTGTGCGATATTCCAAGCATGAAAGTGGGATCTTATGGAATAAACTAAAACAAAACCAAAAAAGGGATTCTAGAGGCTAAACCACCTCAACCCTCAACCACAGTGATTCCACCTCCATGGTTAGACATCACTAACACCAACTATATTGGTCTCTACTTTCAAGGGCTCTATGAACTAATAACTCAACCCACAACCTTCCAGGTCTCTAGAGAATTTGTCCAACCTGGCTCCGGGGACTAGTAAGTCAACCCACCAAGGGCTCTAAAGCGTTTGTCCCAACCTAGGCTCCATGACTAGTAACTCAACTTAAGTTGTTCCAGGGCTTCTAGAGTGTTTGTTCCAATCCACAACCATAAGGATTCTGAGCACTAATAAAAGAAAACAAGTGGAAAAACCCACAACACCATGGATATCTAGGAAATAGCAAGACAAGGCTAAAACCACTATCAATCCAGGAAATTCTCCATGCCAATGACAACACATAACTAGAAAATCACATGCATATACCATGCATCTAAAAATCAGCAAGGAAATCACACATGCGACCTATTACATACAAAGCAATCCAACTGTAGTAGTTGATCCAACTGTTCCCTTGCGCTTTCCTGCCTTCCTTTGACTTCTTTCTCCAAATCCGATGTATGCCAAAGGGATCTAAGAATGCTCGAAGAATACTATAAGTGTACAAGAGTATGAGTGAATATGATAATCAAAGAGAACTCCAAAGCTAAACTGACAAAATGTTAAATTGACAAAAGATGTGAACTGATCCTCAAAAACCTTTTTATCATTTAGGCCTCTATTTTCTTTATTTTCCTTCATTTTTCCTTAAATTTTCCTCTCTTGCAAATATGTGTCTCTTCACCTTCCTTTTCTCCTATTTTCCTTTATTTCATAAATAAAATGCCAAATATTGCCACTTTTCCTTTGCGAATTTCCTGAGCCATTAATTAATCATGAGTGATACCCATCACTATGTTTTTCCCAACATTCAACTTGGAATATTTGTCCCATGAACTTGGTTTTATTTTATTTACAGGAAAATCAACTAGGGGTCGTTACAAACCGATGCAATTTATAATGTTTAACGATGAAAAACAATTATTTATTTTTCAATATTATTAAAAAAATGTTTTTGAACATTTGTTTAGACCATAACTTGAAGGTCTGATTGCAACTTTTTCACAATACAATGTCATGTGCATAAGTGATTTAGATTTATGCCATAATTTTTGGATACAATTACAATATTTATGCTATGATTTTTAGATATTTTTGCAATGATTTTTCATTGTTAAGATTCACAAGAAAATTTCCAAAAATTAAAATCTTTAAAAATAGCTCATACACAAGTAAATAATAGCTACTTCTCACCATAATTTACACATTAAAAATGTATAGCAAGAATATGTAGATAAATATATTTACAAGGATTTATTACCCATCATTACTCACACGTTCCTCAACACTTTGATAAGTAGGAGTAAAAATGTAAACATGCAAACTTATTAGTGGTTACTACCACAATATTTTATGCAAGCCCTTGAGAATGTAGACAACTAATTTCTCCACTTCAAATATTAATTTATCAGTCCAATTGATTTGCCTAACCACTATTAGTTTAGCATTAAATATCAATCAATTTATCAGTGCAATCGATTTGTTTGACCACTATTAGTTTAGCATTGAACAATTTCACCCAAACAATGATTTTATCGTTGGAATAACCTAGATTTCCAAAAATTCCACCAATTTTTGTCAAAATTTTGCATGGCTGAAAATTTCGCCTATTTAGACCACGCTAATGTTTAACTTTGAAAACAAATAAATAGGGAATACAATGTGTTATAGAAAATTTATTAACACATACCCATTTTAGACTTTTAGTCTTCCTCATATATCCATTTCCCCTAACTCTGCCAAATTGCTATAAATTACAATTCAATCTCAAATTTGACATACCCATCAAATGATTATGAGTTGATTTGGACACAATGATCTTATATGCATTTTTTTTAAGTGCATAATTTCTAACTTGAGTGGCAGGGACTAACCTACCTATTGGCATTATGGTACAGGTGTTGTCCTTGATGACAACTCTCATATATGATGAATGATGGCAGTTCATAGTGCAACAGGCTAACAACAAAGGATTACAGATCAAACTCCAAAGATTAAAGAAAGAGAATGGTTTAAGAAGTATATGCTGGTTCACTTTGTCCAAGTAGCATATACACACGGGTTCATAGAACAAAAAGAGCATATACGTATGCATGCACTTTCACAGAAGAAAAATCACTTATGGGATGGAAAATTAAGGACAGGAATACCAGGGGTTCCTACCATGGTATTGACCCATGGTAATGAGCGTGACAAAGAATTGATACCATCAAATAATACCAATAGCATAACTATGGTTTTTGTTCAAGGTATTGACAAAGGAACTAAGTATATAAGGAGGAGAAGATCAAAGGGACATGTGTGCAAGTGAATGGGTTTTTCATGAATACTTCTATCTCAAGTATATTTTATGTTGTATGGGCTATGGTAAGGATAAGATTTGAAATATCACATGCACCTTTGGATACAATGTTGGATCATGATCAAGAAAGTTGAAATGACTTATCATTGTATGATCTGATAATGGATGGGGTAGATCTGAATGCTAACACATGTTTTATTCTGTAAATGTTAGGATCTGGGTATGACTAAAGTCTGGAGTAGCTGTGAAGTTTTAAGTTAGTATTTACAGATCTATATGCTGGTTCACCTTGGTAAAGGTGCATATACACGCTGGTTCAACACTTCTAAATAGAGTATACATTATGAAATATGATGTTTGAAGTTGTAATTGGTTTTGCTTGTTAATGAAGAGTTTTGGGTTCTGCTCTGTGTTATGGTGACAATGTTCTGAATGTTTAGATTGATTGATTGTGATTTGCTTCAGTGTTGATGGTTTTTAGTGATTGGTTGTATTGCAACACTAATTGATCTTGAGCTTCAATGTTACTTATGGGTTTAGTATGGAAATTTGATGAAACGTGGCCTTCATATTGTGTTGTTGTATACCAGGAGTATCCAGTCTGAAAATTTATGAAATGTGGTCCTTGGAGGAAGAGAGAAGGTCATAGCCTTCTGTAGGCTGATGCCTAAGTACTGGTAAACATATCGGCCAGTACAAGAGCCAGGGGGTTGGAGCTCCCTTCTAGTAGCAGCTGGAGAACGAGTGAAGGTTGGAGCCTTTTGTAGGCTGGTGCCTATGTACTAGTAAACATATTAGCTAGTACAAGATCTAGGGGGTTGTAGACCCCTTCTAATAGAAGTTGGAGAACGAGAGAAGGTTGTAGTCTTCTACAGGTGGGTGCCTGCGTACTAGTATGAGTTTGCACTAGTACAAGATTGTAAACAATTTTTTCTTATATTAAAAGAAGATAGAAATGACAACAACAAGTGTTTTTTTTCCCACATTGGGTTTCCATCTTAAATCTTGGTGTTCATGTGTGATTTCTTATTCTGTTACTGCTGCAAATGGTTACTGTTTAATGGTTAACTATGTACTGATACATTGATTAAAAATAAACATATGATGAATTAGCTGAATCATAAGTTCACTGGATATACAATGGTTGCCTTAAGAACAGTTGTGTACACACACGAGTTCCCTTCATTGAAGTAGTGTATATAAATCTGATTATGAAAAGAAAAATTTATTGATTTAATAATACTAATTCACCCCCCCCCTCTCAGTATTATTCCCAACAATTGGTATCAGATCTGGTCCTTTAGAAGAAGTTTGATCGCTTGAAGGAAGATCTCTCAAGATGATCACTCACGAAGGAATGGGATCTATTAGACCAACAATCTTCAACGGAGATAAATTAGTATATTGGAAGACAAGAACTAGAGCCTATCTTCAGTCACTTGGAGTTGATGTTTGGGCTATTTTGGAAAGAGGATACCAATATCCAGCAGCAGTCCCCGTGGATCTAGCAGAAAAGAAATCATATGAAATCAATGATAAAGACATCAATGCTTTATTGGGAAGTCTATTAGAATTAGAATTCATCAAAGTCATGCAGTTCAACACAACCAAGGAAATATGGGACAAAATCATTCAGAGCTATGAAGGAGACTCCCAGATAAAACGTGCCAAACTCCAAACTCTCAGAGTCTAGTATGAAACTCTCAAAATGCATAATGATGAAATTATTTCTAGTTATTTCTTACGAGTAGATGGGTTTGTAAATAATATGAGAAATTTGGGTGAAAAAAATAAAGGAGGCTACTATAGTTGAGAAAATTTTGAAATCTTTGTCTTTTAAATTTGAGTCAAAAGTATCTACCATTGAAGAAAAGCAAGATCTACAATTTGTTACTATTGTTCAACTTCATGGAATTTTAACTGCCTTTGAAATGAGGAAAGGAGGTTCATCATAAATCAGAGAAGTCGTTTTCAAAGCTTCTGCAAAAGGAAAAGAAAAGGAAGATCTCAAAGAACCAAGATATATATCAGAAGAAGAAGAGTTAAACTTTGTGAAGAAACTTCAGCGGGGTTCCGGAAGATTTAGAGGTAAGCTTCCCTTCAAATGTTTTTCTTGTGGAAGAGTTGGTCATTATGCTGCTAAATGCCCTCGTGACAAAGGAAATATTTCTGTAGAAGGTAATAGAAGAAGTTATTATACTCATGAAGATAGTGATGACCTGTCTATAGTGATGAAGATGACCAAGATATTAAACTACTCATGGCATATGAAAAAGATACCTTAGAAAAGGAAGATTTCCTTAAAGAAATCGCTCAACTCAAAATCTGTTTGGAAGAAAAGGATACAATCATAGACACAATGACACATCAACTCACTGAAAAGGAGAAGCACAATGAAATATTAGAGTGTGAAGTAGTAAGTCTAAGACAAGAACTTGAGAAGACAAAAACTCTGAATCTTAGATCTACGAAAGGATCGGAAACGTTAGATGAAATCATCAAATTTCATTGTTCTCCTCTTATAAAGACTGGTCTTGGTATTTATGAAATTGTTGAAGGTGAATCTAGCTCACAAGATAAGGAAAGGAACTCTAATGCAAAATATGAAATGCTCAACAAGGAGATAAGAGGTCAACCCCATCAACAACCTAGGAAAGAAAGACTTCAAAGAGAATCATTTACTCTTGACTATGGAAGTGATAATCAGTTCATTCCTCAAATGAATAATGTTGAATGTTTTATATGTCATAATTTTGGACATGTTGCAGCGAGATGCAGAAGTAGAATGGTTCAACCTAATAACTGTCACACAGAAAGATTATCAGTTTCCAGGTACTTTAACGGATATTGTTTTTCTTGCAATATGTTTGGTCACAAAGCCATTGATTGTTATAGAAGGAATATGAAACATATAAGATGTTATACTTGTAACAAGTTTGGGCATATAGCAAAATAATGCAGGAGCAAATTTCGGCCACCATACCAAAAGGAGCAAACATCATCACAATCCAAGGTATTGAAGAAGAAGGAATTGTTGTCAGAAAGATGTTGCATAGCTCAATATATAGACATAATAGACCTAGGGGGAGCTGAAAGTGTGAAACTTCAGTATTCCAATTCTCATATGCAGTTATTATAAAGATAAGTCGCATATATATGTGATTTAGAAGCTGCACAATTGTGTATATGTTGGTTTGATGAAGAAGCAGTGGGACAGACTCAGGAAAAGGTGTCTGATATGGTTCAGTCAATTATCAATTATCTTTTTTGTTCTAATTGATTATGATTACAGTCCATTGATGATATGTAGAAGTTCTTTTGGCCCTCATAATTTGGTAATAACTTGATGAATAACTAGTTGATGATGATGCCTTGATGATTCTTACTGACAAATTCAATGGTTAGATCTGACAATAAACAATTGGCATAGGTTCAATGGGGAGCATATGCTTCTAATAATTCATTGTTGGAATTATATTATGGGTACATGATGATACTTATATAGCTTGATCCACATAGTTGTTCGATTCAGATCACTCTTTTGAAGATGGACATATACAGACTATTGACCTTGATGCTGTTGAGATGTGCTTATGGTACAGATCATATATATGGTGTATGATATTTGATGATGACTATCATGATCTTGTTTAGATTATTGGTCCTTGTTATAAATGTCATGTATATCATTTGATATAAAGGTCATGTAAAGACCTATGTTGTAATTTGTAACCCCACTATGCATGGGAAGGATGATGTACTAATTACGATTTTTCAGTCACTTATGAACATTTGGTATATCCCTACTTGGTTGGGTGATTGATGTATGCATGAGTCATCAGTGATAGGTAGGTCATACGCACACATTTGAATTATTGAGTCATGTTATTCTACAAACTCTGCATGTGTTCAGGGGGGGCTTGGACAACATAGTCCATCTCTAAGGGGGAGAATATCTTGATCTTCCCTTTGCCATTGATGTCAAAGGGGGAGAGTATCTTGGTGTTATTTGATATATCTAATAGGTTCTCCAGCTTATCATAATAAACACCAATATGGCTACCATCAAGTCCAAAGGGGGAGATTTTTTGCATTATGGTACATGTGTTGTCCTTGATGGCAACTCTCATAATGATGAATGATGGAAGTTTACAGTGCAGCAGGATAACATCAAAGGATTACATATTAGACTCTATATATTGAAGAAAGAGAATGGTTTAAGAAGTATACGCTGGTTCACTTTGTCCAAGAAGCATATACACGCGGGTTCACAGAACAAAAGGAGCGTATACGTATGCACGCACTTTCACAGAACAAAAAGCATGCATGGGATGGAAAATTAAGGATATGAACACCAGGGGTTCCTACAATGGTATTGACCCATGGTAATGAGCGTGGCAAAGAATATTGATACCATCAAAGAATACCAATAACATAACCATGGTTTTGGTTTGAGGTATTGACAAGGGATCTAAGTATATAAGGATGAGAAGATCAAAGGGCCAAGTGTGCAAGTGAATGGGTTTTTCATGAATACTTCTATCTGAAGTATATTTTATGTTGTATGGGCTATGGTAACAATAAGATCTAAAATATCACGTGCACCTTTGGATATAATGTTGGATCAGGATCAAGAAACCTGAAATGACTTATCATTGTATGATGTGATAATAGATGGGCTAGATATGAATGCTAATGCATGTTTTATTTTGTAAATGTTATGATCTGGATATGACTGAAGTCTGGAATAGCTGTGAAGTTTTAATTTAGTATCTACAGATATATACGCTGGTTCGCCTTGGTAAAGGCATGTATACACACTGGTTTTACACTTCTAAGTAGCGTATACATTATGAAATATGATGTTTGAAGTTGCAGTTGGTTCTAGTTGTTGATGCAGAGTTATGGGTTCTGCTCTATGTTTTGAATGTTCAGATTGATTGATTGTGATTTTCTTCAGTGTTGATGGGTTTTCAGTGATTGGTTGTATTGCAGTGGTGATTGATTTTGAGCTTCAATGTTATTAATGGGTCCAATATGAAAATTAGATGAAACATGGCCTTCATATTGTGTTGTCGTGTACCAAGAGTATTCAGTCTGAAATTTTATGAAACGTGGTCCCTAGAGGAAGAGAGAAGGTCATAGCCTTCTATAGGCCGATGCCTACATACTGGTAAACATACCAGACAGTACAAGAGGCAGGGGGTTGGAGCTCCCTTCCAGTAACAATTGGAGAACGAGTGAAGGTTGGAGCCTTCTGTAGGCCGACGCCTAAGTACTAGTAAACATATTGGCTAGTACAAGAGCTAGTGGGTTGTAGCTCCCTTCCAGTAGAAGCTGGAGAACGAGAGAAGGTTGTAGTCTTCTACAGGTGGGTGCCTGCGTACTGGTATGAGTCTGCACTAGTATAAGATTGTAAACAGGTTTTTCTTATATTAAAAGAATACAAAGACGACATCAACAGGTGGTTTTTCTCCTGCCTTGGGTTTCCACCTTAAATCTTGGTGTTCATGTGTGTTTCCTATGTGTGATTGTGTATTCTGTTACTACTTCACATGGTTACTTTTTAATGGTTAATTATGTACTGATGCACTGATTAAAGAACACCATATGATGAATTAACTAAATCATAATTTCACTGGATATACGATAGTTGGCTTCAGAACAGTTGCGTACACACGCAAATTCCCTTCATTGAAGTAGCGTATATAAATCTGAATATGAAAAGAAAAAGTTATTGATTCAATAATACTGATTCACCCCCCCCCCCCTCAGTATTATTCCCAATGCTACCTTATAACACTTGTTTTAGCATGATAAGAAAACACAAAGCCTCATATTAGAAGGTTCGGTCAACTTGGGGATGGGGCATTTAACAATGATGTAGAGGCTCTTACAATATAACAAAGCCTAATATTTCTAATAGAATAAAGTTTGACTTAAGATGTAGACAATGCATCTATGATCCCAGTGGACAAAAGGAAATAGAGTATGTATGGGGATGTGGCATCTAATAATGAGGTTTGTAGGGGGTTGTGGGAGGTGGGATCAATTTTCCATTTCCTACTCTCCTCCGTTAGTATTAATACTAATTTTTATGGAGCATTTGAATGCTAATAAATATTTTTCCATGCATCATTGACAATATAGGGAAGTTATTAATCCTTCTACAACAACTAGTTTACATAGTTTTGATGGCATGCAAACACATGAGTGGTACAATGGGTTTGCAATGATATGTTTGTGGTTTCATTATCACTCCTATATAGAATGATCTATTGAAAATATTTATGCCTTTGCTTCTAATATTTGGGTTGATGATGCTATAATTGTTATTAAGGGTGTCATCTACAACTTTGACTTGGCTAGGCTTTGGAAACACTTTATGGTATCTTCATGGTATATCTCTTAGTTCTAGTAATTCTTCGTGGTGTTTTTGAGGCGGTTTTATGGTGTCTTATGGTTTATTCCTCGTGCCATTTTGTGGGCTATTCTAAGTGACACAATGGGGTATTATTATTACTATAACAAGCACTATGTTTTGTTTGGGTTGAGGGATGTTCAATGTAGCATGGAAAGGTGTGAAAAATAAGTGTAAAATGCACATTGTAGTGTCATTAATTCCATATCAAGTGGACTAAATTATAGGAAGAATATGAGAGGAAGAAACTAACAAATAATAGGATAAGGGATGGTTATGCTATGAATATTTCCCCACAACTTTCAGTGTTAAAGGCATTAAAGTAGAAATTTAATACTTTCATGTTGGTCACCCTTGGGAAGTCTATGGGGTTGGAATCCTCATTGGGCTCTCTAAAATTTTAGTTTCTTGAATCATGGCACATCTTGGATTGCTACCTAAGGTTCTCTTTACCTCCTTCCTTGATCTCAATGACAATATGGTATTCATCCTTGCAAGTTCATTCAAGGGACATGGACATCTTGGGAACCCCTTCTCTGGTTGAGGAGATTCCATTGGAACTTGTTATCCATACATACCAACAGAACAAGGACACGTGAGGAAGAAATAAAGCTAAAAAGGTTTAGGTGAACTTAAATGTTGATGCCCCATTTGCAAAAAAAATATTAGTTAAATCTTCTTTAGATTAACATGTATTATAGAGTAATTCTATATTATCTCAGCTGGTGACACAAAATACATACCATCATCCTATAAATTAAATTATATTGTTGTAAGATATTTAAACATTATTATATTTTTATTTGTCATTAATTTCCAACCAATCTCTAATTTTTCCATATTACTTTCTTACTCAATAAATTACAATTTTTTAATATTTTTTTTTATTAATAATTTTTCTCCTTTATTAATTTAAAATTTAATTACTTAATATTTTTTAAAATCTAATTTTATTTTAACAAATTTATAAAATATTAATATGTTACTCATATACATTAGATATATCTATAGTTAAAAAAGACTCAAGCTATATATCTATAGTTAAAAACACTCAAGCAAATTTATATTAATATGATAAAAAAAAACTTATCATTAAGATATTTCATGATTAGGAAAAGTATCCTATCAAAACTATTTCAAAAAACAAATCTTTTTCTTTTACCAAATGATAGCAAATAATTTAGTATTAATAAAGACTTTATAGCCACATATTTGTTCAATATGAAAACTCTATTAACCAATTTAGTACGAAAACAATTGGTTCAATATCAAACTTTATCAACCACAAAACGATCAATCTCTCAACTCCTTTACCAAATAATAACAATGAATATGAAAACTTTATGACCACATTTGTTCAATATGAAAACTCTATGACCACCAAACGAATTTGTAGGAAAACAATATTTTGAATATCAAACTCTATCAATATCAAAATTTTTCAACCAGAAAATGATCACTATCAACTTCAAAGCATAATGATCTTTAACCAAATTAGAAAGAAATATACCACCTAACTATGATAAAGTAGTCATTAGTCATACTATTATGTCATGCATAATCATTTAGATTTAAGTGATCATTTAAAATTTAAGTATGAATGGTAGTCACAGTGGTATGTTATGCACAATCATTGAACTTGAGGGTTTAAAAGTTGAGTATGAATTATAGTTATTATAATTTTTTTTATAATAATACTTAAAAAAAAATACAAAATATATTAATAATATTAAACTATAAAATAATACAAAATAATATTTATATATATTAAATTATAATATTATAAATTACTATATTATAATTTAAATATTAGAATTTAATACAATTTTTGAGTGGTTATAATAATAATGATTTTATTTATTTGTAATAAGGTTGGTAGATCATTTTTTTTATTATAAAGCAAGCAAGCAAGTTACAACCACATAGAGCTTGGTTAGGTGGTTTCAACTTTCCCATCGGGAAATCAAGTATGTTGACCATCTAGCTGCTTGATAAGCCATCTGGTAACAAAAAATACTTAGTCTATCTACCCAAGCTATATAAACTTGATTGTCACGTCCACAACCATATTTTATATATATATATTTATATATATATAATTTATATATATATATATATATATATATATATATATATATATATATCTATATATATAGTATATATATTATATGACTGCAAATTGTAAATTAAAAGCTATCCACATGAAAACTAATAAAAAATAACTAAGAGCCAACATGCTAGTCCTCCTGCTCAGCAGATGTCGATGTAACGGGGCTGGATCTTTCATGCTGGAGCCTAGAAACCCAGTCTAGTCGGAAAAGCATGGGAAATGTTTCTCAATACGACCCAGACGTCCATCCTATTTCTACAATTGGAATTGCAACTTTTGAAAATCCTATTTGTAATTTGGAAAATCTTAGAGAGCAGTCATCCAAATTTGTTTCATGGCCTTTCCCAAGAGGCATTTCATAAGCCAATACAGATATAGGGTTTGTTTGTACTGCATCTCTCATCCTGTGGTGTGTCTCGGATCTGGAACATGAGTTTCCAATCCTCCATATCAGCTGCCCCTAGGCTCACTCGGCGATTTATATCCTCCTCCCATTTTGCTATTAGTCGTTTGATTTCCTCCTTGGTGCCATCTGTGTAAGCATCTATCGCTTCCTATATCAGGTTAGCCATGGGTTTTCTGCCTCGTCATTTACTGGCAGTGCTCGGCTCAGCCTCAACCTCGCTCCCCCGCAGTCTCTTTCCTCGTCCCTTGCCTTTCGCTGCTTGACCCATTGCCTCTTTTTCCCTGTACCTTCCAGCCAAATTCTGTCATTGGCCAGAAACTAGCCTTTGTGCTCTTCTCGTCCAAGGGTAGTTACCTTTCAACAGGCCTCTTATGGAAACAAGAAACCATACTTTCCAAAATATTATTTTATGTATTTCCATCTCCCAAAGGTTCTGCTAATGCATCAAATTTGCCACCCATGATTCATTTTCATAACCCCCAAGCATAAGGAGCCCCCACCCATGAATCCCAAGACGCCCCTACATGACCCCTACCTTAGAAACGCTTTGACCATGGTCTTGGAAGCAATGTGCATGGCCACCTACAGAGCCTGTAGCTCGGAAGCCAAGCCAACAGGAACCACGTCCCTCATCTCCTTTGGCCCCCGCCGAATGACCCTGCCCCCATTTCCCCTGAGTTAACTTCAACTTGACTTTACTATGGCCATCCTAGTAGCTTGACATTTGAACCCCGACCTCCACAAGGAATCTAGCCCAAATGTTCCTAGTCACCCCCCTTCCCTTCAGTCAGCCAAGGCTAGCCTGGCCAATGTTCCATTCTTGCCAATTCCCCAATTTCAGAAGCTCCCATCCCACAACAACCTCCTCTTAGGGGCTTGGTGCTTGCCCTCAGGGCCCATATCTTCCAATATGCCCCAGTGTTCTCACAACGTTCTGAGAACTAGACTTTCATTAACACATAGACATTTGCAACCTCCCTACCCACGAGCCCTAGTTTTCCAAGAAGACAAGAAACCAGAGTTCGCTCGGGCAGACTCCCTCTCGACCCAACCCAATAAGCCCCATGCGAGAGAGTAGATTTCCAAAACAGAGTGACACCCATGCAAAACCCATGGAACTGGGTTTATTCTCGCAGACTTCCACCACCAAGCTAATCACCCTGCCCAAATTACTCTCACCCACAAACCTCGTGCCCCCATGAAACCCCAATTAACATACCAGACGTAGGGAAGCATAATGGAGTATAGGCAGAACCAGTTAACATACCTAGTAACCAGTGGTTGGAGTTGTTGGATCACCCTGCCTTCTCGAAGCCTTTGCTCCACTTTCGCCATTGTCAACTCTTCTCTTACAACCTCTGAACTGTTATCCTTCTCCGCGATCAATAAACTTGGTTGCATGCAATTTCCACCTTCCCTCGTCCCTCTATCCTTAAACATGTCGACGACCACTGTGCCTTGCGCTTGAAGCATGTGGGAGGTGATGGCACCATTCCTTGGTGTCCTTTTCATGATGACAACCTTAATGGCTCTATCTGCTAGCTCACACCCTAATAGGGGGAGTAATGATTTTAAATTCTGAAATCTATATAACTTTATTTATTTATTTTTATATAAAATTAAGGTTTGTTGAATATAATTATTAATTATTGATGTAATTTTTTGTTGGGTTTATTGGATATGGTTGTGTTAAATTTGAATCACTAATAGTTAATATAATTTTGATTAAATTATTGTAATGGTAAATCCCAAAAGAAATAGAAAATCAAATTAAAAATATAAGCAATACTCTTAATAATACTGGTCATTCCTTATTTTAAAAAGATCTTGATAAAATATTATTCTTATATCATAATCTCACATTATATATATATATACTTCATCAAAATTTTACTATATATTAACTTAATACACAAATCATAATATATAAGATTATATAAAATATTAATATTTATCATAATTTCATTATTAATTAACTAAATACACATACACATACACACACACACACACACATATATTGTTTTCTATCACAATCTTGCTATATATTAATTTCATATACAAACCATGATATATATAGAAATTATAACTTGAGGTTGACATTTCAAATATATACAAACTCATACCAATTTATTTATTTATTTTTAAGTCAAGGTTTTTCATTTATGAAAAAATATTACGTCTTTGCCCATTGTTTTCCAAAATCCTATCAACCTCACTCTTACCACATTTGTTGGTCAGTAGGTAGTTTCCAAAAACAAAAGTTGACAATATAGAAAGGGACACAAAAACAAAAACCATCAAGATCAATACACAACAAAGAATCATTATGAATATGATGAAGTTACTAGTACAAGATTCTCTAGTCATGAGCCAAGGTGTGGTAGAGGCCGAAATTCACATTGTAAATGTTTTTCCATATGGGTCAATCAACCTTCCAAATTATCTAGGTTTTTTGCATGCACCATTGTCCCCTTTACAAACTAGCCAATCTATTCTGCACATGCCATTGATTCCTTTGAATGTCATTCATGAAGGAAATAATTGCATTCTGGTCATCATTCCTGTCACTGAGAAGTCGTTCCAATTTTTTTTAAGTTGTTTATGTTGATAGCAAGTGTTTTCTAGATTGACAACATGCTCCTGGAAACTAGGTGAGTGGACAAGGTGAGAGGTTGCTACCTCTTCTAGGGCTAGAGCCTCCAGGTGCGAATGGCTTGACTGACCCCTCTCATCAACCCCTCGACACACTCAACCACACTAACATGGCATAGTATAATTCTCTATGTCATAAGTAAACCCATGCTTGGGGTGGTCACATACAAGTCGTAGGGGAAGAGCCTCCCACTCCATCGAAGAAAAGAAACTCCTCAAAAAATACACAACTTCCACAAATTCATAAGAATTCAACTGACTGTAGTCCCAAAGAAGGATAGAGAATTGGAATCCTCTGGTCCGCAGGTAAGAAAAACACAATGCCAACAATGTCTTGCTCCCTAGACGAGAGCCATGCTGCCAAATGTAGTGAGGTGTAGCAGGAAGTCCAATGGCCTGTGACTTATCTCTCAGGCTAGACTATTCAAAGAGAAACAAATATAGGGTGTACTAAACACAAAAGGGTAGGTCCAAAGCACCATGAAAACAAAAACACCAAATAAAGTCAAAGAGGGGCCAAAATTCAAAATTAAGCCAACATAACTCATAATTGAAAATTGAAGCTAGACCAAGTAGAGATTTTGAGTTACCTCATACGAAAACTAAGAGAAAGGAGGTGAGCTCAACTGCAGGGCTACGACATAGAGATAAAATATTGGCCATGCCCCTTCCGTACCCAATTGTTATCAAGATTTCAAGGTTTCCCGTATATTAGGGTCCCGAATTTCATAGTCTTGTGCTTGCCCACCATAGAATTTCCTGAGAGCATCCCCTTGAGACAATGACCTATTTTCAAAGCTATTGAACACTGGGTGTACATGGCCACAATAAGGCCAAACCTGCCACCTCTTAAGCTCATAAGCCTCTAGCATCGACAATAAATTACAAGGAAAAACACTAAACTTTTCTTTACATCCTCCATTCTACAAGGATGTATGTGACATGTATATTGCATAAGGGGTATTCCAGGCCACCCCCCCTCTTTATGAGCCTTGGTAGTTAGCGAGGTGGCTAGCGCCCCCCGCCCCCATCCCCTGATCTCACCATGTTCATAATCATCTACCTCCATTGGGGTCAAACTCATACAAATATTATTTATAGCTTTTTAGAAGAATTAATAAATCACTTTTCCAAGATAATATTGTTATTAATTATATATTTTTTTCGTATGATTATTTTCTGGTGTGTAACTAAACATTTATTGGATTTGAACCAATAATCTATTGTAAGGAATGCTTTAATAATGCACTCATTCACCATCAATCCAAAGCCCCATACAAATTTTATAATATAATTATTGATAATGTTAATTAATTAATTTTATTTGATATTAAAATTTTAATTTAAAAAAAAAAAGACATTTAAAATAAAAATTAAAATCATTTAAAGATTGTAGGATTTAGATTATATTACTTCGAGAAATTTTTTGAGTACAATGTTGATTGACTAATCCATTTTTCCATTGGGGAGGCCAAACCAATAGCACAAAAGAAAAAATTTCCTATTTCCCATATTGTTTTTGACCTGAAGGCCTAAGCTTTTGAACCATATACAAGGCTTTACATAAACAAATTTACATATAACAAAAATCCAAAATACATTATGAAACGAGTAGAAGAGTAAAGACTATACAAAGAGAGTTGCCATTTTTCTTAAAGTTGTGCTAGAGTTTCTAGTTTGCAAGGTGTTGGGGAGGAGCAAGAGGGGGGAGTCCTGTCTAGTGGATGGCTAATGCTGAGTGGTGGCTAGAATTTTCTTAAGATTTTAAACCATGACATTCAACTTATTCTCCATGCTTTCCATTATGTCCAAGAGCTCTAACATGCATATGATGAGCTCCAACTAGGTGTCATCTCGGTTGGTGAGAATCTGACCCTTAAGTGTCTTTATATTCTAGTGTAGGTTGATATTCTTCATGTAAGCAGAGGTTCGTGCCTTGCTGGAGTTTCCTATATCACGAATCCAATCTTGAGTTTCACGCTCCACTTGATGATCTATGATCATGTGCTCAGTAATTAGCTCAAAAAATCAAAATTCTCAGAATCGCTCGAAACCTAAACAACCTTGTCCATCTCGGTGATACGATACAATGCAACTCGTATCACTAAAAACCGAGTTCATATGAAGAAGATATCGCGTTCTCTTTGCTTTTCCAAATAGAAGAAAGTTTTGAAAAAAATGTATAGTCATTGCACAGTAAACAGTCCGTACTGCTGACATGACAGATGACTAGGAAGGGTCAAAGGTCGGTCAACATCCAATCAAATTATGCTAAGTGTCAAGTTTTGTTGGGTTTCAGGTGTGGTGACATGGCATGTTTCTATTGGTTAGGAATGGACCAATGAGGAGGGGACAAGTAGCAAGCCCAGAGGCTGCCACGTGCCCCTCCCCAAAGGACTGGCTACACGCAGTAAAATTTTATGGCAGAACGGGGGGTTGAACCCTGGACCTGCGCTATAAAATGTCCATGACATACCATTACACTGCGCTAATGTTTCTTAACATTCAATGGTCATGAGTGACAGTTAAATTTTAACGGTTTTGTGTTTGAGGGAGCCAACCTACAGGCCAACCCCCTCCCATGTGAACGGACCAAACTACAGTGATAACAACTAACGTTTAATTCATTTAGTGGCTTGCAAACCATAACCGTTCACGATTATCCAAACATGTGACCACACTATCGTATAAACTGGAGTCTAGAGGTTACCATAATCGTGACATTCAATGCCGCCTATGTGACCAATACAACCATTAATGTTAACGATTATCCGAAAACCGTGCGAAATTTGTGCTAATCCACAATTATCACTTAATTAATCACGCTTAAGATTTAATTAAACAAGAGTTTAGTTCGATGACAAATTTGATGGTCCACCAATTTTTGCACTAACTCCAAAATTAGCAGGACTAATTGGAATTCCTCCAGTTTTAGAGGAGGTTTGCTAGGGAAAACTGTTTTAACCATAACTTGGGTAAAATTCAACCAAGTGGAGATCAGGAAAAGGTGTTCCTAGCTAATTTGGAGGTTCTGAGCACATTGAAGCAGGTTTCAGGAGTAGTAGAGAATTGTAAACAACACTTTTTCCATTATTGAGCTAATATAGAGGCCCAAGCCATGGAAGCTAGACCAAGGAGATGTAGCCCAGTAGGGGTGAACTCCTTCATCAAAACATTGTGTTATGTGTTCATTTGATGGTTTGCTGTACATTTGATTGCTGTTGTTCAACACTTTACTTTTATGCTATTTTTCTCATGAACTTAACATAGAACTTGATAAAATTTACCTGTTTACATTCACAAACACCATAAGGAAACCCATGCACATTAAGAAATTGAAAAACATTTGTTTATAAATATGAAGTTGAAATTTGCATAACAAAACTAACATTCAATAATAGATCAATTTGGGATGAAACATTTTTCTTGGAGCACTTTCTCTTCGATGTCAGCAATGGATCGCTACATAATATCAGGAATGAGACATTGATAATGGTCCATGGTGGCTCTAGCAGAGTCCTAAGTGTGGGAGGTATGTAAAGTAGGTGGGGTAGGAGAGAGGGGTTGAGTTGGTCTACCTCGAATATGAGTCACAGTGGAGGGAGTTATGAAACATCGAACCATTTTTGAATGTGAGGTAGGTGGGGTCGAAAGATGGTAGTTGATAGGAATGAGTAGATTGTATGTAAGGATAGACCACAAAGAAGCAAATCTTCCTAGTTAAAGTAAGTGGAGAGGATTAAAATTTTATGGAAGAAGAGGTGAGGAAACCTATAATGAAAATCGAGCCAAGTAGGGGGACAAAGAGGTGGCAGTTGGAATTCCAAACTGGAGCAAGAAGTAGGGTGAGGAAAAGGAGTCAGCCTTAATTATTTTTGCAAGGAGAGTTGAGAAGGAGCCCAAACCTGATTGATAGAGTTCCTTGCAGAGGAGAGACAAGAATTATAACTAAAATCTGAGATCCTAAGGGGCTAATGGCGAGTGTGAACGACAGGGATTGCATGATGCTTTCTAGAAGTAGTCAATGGCAAAGAATTACAGGAGACCAAGAGTTGATTCCATGTTTTAAAGGTTACCAGAACTAGTTATAATTTCCATTGAATGATCTAGCAAGCCATCCTCCACTTCTTAAAATGATGGGTGCATACTCCCCTGCTTAGAACCATGGATGTGTGCTCAAATTGAAGAGAGTGAGCTCTACGAAACCATATGAAGCCCACCTCCTCCTCTTGCACGAATGTTGGAGATACCTTAAATGTGATAATGTGCCGAAAGCTATGAATGGTGGCGACATATATACCATACAGGCTACCAGATGTGGGAAACCTACCTCCTTCTCGTTTGATGATTACAAGTCATTGTCAAATAAACAACTTGTGGATTCACAACCATCGTGGGGAGTTTTAAAGTTATTTTTATTAAAATAATGATTATAATAAAATTAATTAAATATTTTTGAATGATTAAAATTATTTTTTTCAAATATTTTTTTTGTAAGCTTGGTAAATCCTTCCATTTTCATTAATATATAAGCAAGTTACAACTACATATAATTGGTTAGGTGGACTCAACTTTCCCAGCGAGAAACGGAGTCTGTTAGCCACCTAACTGCATGATAAACCATCTAGTAGAAAAAAGTGATGCCTTTCTACCCAAGCTATATAAGTTTGTATATCATGACCACGTCCATACTCTATTTTCCTATAAACATATAAAAGATCATGCTGAAAATTAAAATCTATCCGCATATGTAATAATCAAAAATTAAAAGCCAACTATCATCATATTCATCTCCCTCAACATAGGCAGATTCAACCGTGGTTGGGTCCTTAACATTGGAACCATGCAACACTGTCTACGAGAGAAGATAGGGGAGGTGATCCTCGATTCGGTGGAGGAGTCCATCCTGTTTATGCAGTTGGAATTGAAGTTTTTGGAAGTCTTGAACCATTGTAGCCATGCTCACTAAAATTTTCTCCAAGACCTTGCCCAATAGGCTTTTCATGGTCCAATACAGGTACAAAGTTTGTTTGAACTGGGTCACCTGCCCATGAGCATTCCTAGGCTCTAACACCATCTCTTGCCAGTCATCCATTTCTATATCTTTCGAGCTCTCTTGGTAGTTCAGGTCGGCTTCCCACTCCTCGATCAATCTCCTGATTTCTTCATTGGTCCCTTCGCGCTATGTATTGGTCACATCATTAATGAGGTTGGCTACCAGCTTACAAACTCTTCTTTAGCCTGAGGAATTGGGTTGTTCCTCCTGCACTATCGCCCGAGGCCTCCTACCACAACCTTAGCCTTCATTTTCCTTTCCCTCACAGCTCGATCACGGTGCTTGGTGAGAAAATTGATGATGCCAGATACCTGTGCAGGTGGGGGTCCGAGCCCAGAAGCCCTTCAATCCCAGGTGATCCTACCTCCCAGTGCACCTACCATGGGAGAAAGAAACTATAATTTCCTTATTCTTAAACTTTGACTCTCCGCCAATCACAGAACATGCATCCAATCAAGTCCTTTGACCCAGGAATTCATTTTCCTTACCCCAAGGCCCATTTACATAGTAATCAGAAACATAAATTAAGAGACCACCGTAGCCAACACCAACAACATTGTAATGATCCCCAAACCCGAAGCATTGTATACCCTCAATTGCAACCTTGCGGAAGCTTCCACAAAGGCCATGGGTGCAAAGCCAAGCAAACCAGCCAGCCAAGTCTTTACAATGCCAGAACCACTAGTTATGCAGGGGGACAGGCTTCCCTTCAACCCCATAGAAAACAACAAAATATACCCTGCAGGTAGAGCTAAAGGAGACCCAACCCTAGACCCTAGGGTCTTCGAATCAAGTCAGGCAACAACATTCCCCAAGTCTGACATCACTATCCTGCATCCCATATAACCCCATTCGGGAGAGAAGTATTTCATAGAAAACCGACACAGAGACCATACCAGTTAGGACAACAAGTTGCTGCTAGAATACCAATGCTAGTGGCTTCCACCATCCCAACATACTCCCACCCGCAGAAAATTCAACCCCATGCAAAACCCAATCCCATAACCAGACACTCAGATGCATGGAGGAGGGGGAGAAGAAACAATTAACATATCAGGTTACCCTCACCTGAAGATGAAGATTCCACTGCCTCTCCTAGAGCCGCAACATATCTCTTCCCATGGAGTCCCTCATCCACAGTGCAATCTCTTGAGCCCTGAAATGACCTACAGACTTCACGGAGCTATTGCCACCAAATCCTTATGCATGCAAGGAGCCACCACACCCATTGCCTCGGGTGTGTGGGGGGTGGTGGGTGTGTATCCCAAAGTACTTTGCATTAATTCAGACGTGATGGGATTGCCCTCCGTCTCGCACCCTGATCGAGGGTTTTTTATTCAAATATTTTAAATATAAAGAATAATAATAAAAAAATAAATTACACTCACCATAGAAAATGTATAAGTATAAAGAACAAATGTCATTTGATTCAAACTTTACATTGATACAATAATATAATTAATATTTAGTTTAGTAAGATTAATAATGAAGTTTATTAAAATACTTACAACCTTGAATAAATTTATATAAAAATAACAATATTTTTTTACTTTTTAAAATTAAAAAAAATAAAATATATTAGAAAAATAAATCATTTATCTCGTTGTTTCAAAATTATTTTTAATTATTTTAATTTAAATTTGAGATATTTTACAATAAATTTTGGCAAATGTATAGAATGCTTGGATTTTTGCATTAAGGGGCACATTATATAACTCATTATGAGGGAGATGTGTGATTCCTTTCATTCTAAACCTCAAGTTTACATATGTCCATTTTAAAACAAAAATCAATTATTCTTTAAATAAAAAAAATGTCAACTATAATTATAAATAAAAAATGAATATATATGATTGGTTACTTTTAATTAAAAGCATTATAAAACATAAATAATGTCACTCTTGTTATGCTCACTAAGTTAATTGTTGATATTACAACTTAGTATGAAGGTTTGATATTACAACTCAGTGTGAAGGAGGTGGTAAATATATTTCACACTCACTCTAAGTGATAAATAAAATATTTTGATGTCTATGTAAAGTAACATAATTTTATATCAAACTTATGAAAACATAAAATAATTAAAAGTAAAAACAAGAAATCTCCTATTTTCATTTTTTAATGTGAGTAATATGTACAATTCTTATACTTTTTCAAAATATTTCAATATAACACTTAATGAAGATTCCAAAACTAGCCAACCGAACACATTTGGTGTGGCAATGAAGTTAGAGTCACTCTTTTATAATTGTGGCCACCTAGAGATCTCATTTCCACATTAGTTAAGCATTGTGTTTAGCCATTAGAGAAAATTTGAGGTCTAAAATGGGTCTCAAACAAAAATGTACAACCAAAATCAACTTTATAAGAACCAATAGGATTTAAGATGATGATGTCAACCATGGGGATGATTCACCTTTTTTAGAGTAAAAACTAAAAAGATTAAATAATAAAAAATACTTTTTCAACTTATCTCCCTATGGTTTTACTTAAATTTCGAGCAGGAGCACTTGTTGGATGCAAATATTAATTTCTCATCGAAGGAGTACCCATGTTGCATACTTTCGATGGACCTTGCTATATGAAAAATGAGAAATACATAAAAAACATTATTACAATCACATTTTTTCATGTATTACTTATTTTTTGTATAGTAGGGTCCATTGGAAGTATGCAACATGGGTACTTCTTGGATGAGGAATTAAATTATGCATCCAACAAGTGTTTCCACTTGAAATTTGAGTAAAACCATAGGGAGACATGTTGAAAATACGAGTTTTTTTTTGGCGGTTCACACACATTGAGTGGCTACTACATACACGAAAAAATATAGGTAGATCAACCCAAAGGGATCTACCCACCGACTGACTCGCAAGGCCTAAGCCCAAGGGCGTCGAGGAGATTGGACCCCGTAACCTCCCAATAGGCAAGGTACTTAGCAACAAGAACTTGACCAACTGAGTTGTCCCTTGGGGTTATGTTGAAAATATGAGTTGAAAAAATAGTTTTTTCTTTTCTCCCTCTAAAATTTAATGATGTAATATAATCTTATTTTATCATTTCCATTATTGTTTCATAATATTCCTTAGGAGGCCCATTTTAGACCTCAAATTTTTTTTAATGGCCACAATCAATGGCCTACTGAGGAAGTCTACAATATGATTGACCCTACCCTTATTTTATTTAATGTTCTAGTGGAACTGTTATAGGTACGTGGACTATTTTTTTATGGTGGTCATTCTATAACTTTCCTGAATAAATTGCAAAGGCCTTTGATTAATGTGGATGATCATCTCCTGGGCCTAGGATATAATTCTTTCGTTTTTGATAGGATTTCACAATGGAGTATATCTCCTTGTCATAGGTGGGGTATCTTTGGATAGTATTAAAGCGCGTTTCAATATGATAAGCCATTGAATGTCCTTGATAAGTGAGGATCACACTAATAACATAATTAGAGGCATGTAATTCAATATCAAACGGTTGTTGTAGGTCTGGTAGAGTGAAAAATTTTGTAAAGAAAAGGAAGTGTTAAGATCCTTGAATGATTTTGCTATGACTAGACCAGGAAAATAATTATTTTTCTTCAACCGTAGTCACTTGACTTAAGGGCCAAGAATGTGAGACAACCCCAACATGAACCTTTAGTAGAAGTTATCTAGGCCTAAGAAGCTATAGAGCTTTGTTATAGTCGTCGGGGCTAACCAATCCCAAATGAATTGGATCTTGGTTGGGTCCATGTGCACTCTATGTTCATCCATAATGGATCCCAAATATTTAATTATTTGCAATCCAAATTAGCACTTCTATAGATTGGCATACAACTTTCGTTTCCATGAGGTGCTCAATACCTATTGAATGTGTTTCAAATGTTCCTCCTAGGTTCTGCTGAAGATGCATTTGTCATCCAAATATACAACCACAAAATATTTTGTGAATAGACACAGGATATCATCCATCACACCCTCATAAATGTTGCTAGAGAAATACTTAAGCTGAGGGCTTGGCAGACCATTTGAAAAGGCCTTCTTCAGATTTGAATGTTATCTTCCACGCATTAGTTTTCAAATGGAACCTGATGGTAGCTTGAATTTAGATAAATATTACTAAAGAACTTGTCAGCCTTAATATGGTAAAGAAGATTTCAAATCCTAGGGATGGGTAACTGTTCTTAACAATGTTTTTGTTTAGGGCTCTATAATTAGAGTCTCCATGTCCCATCTTTATTCTACACCAACACAATTGGGTTCCTGCAAGGTAAGTAATCAAATGTGGCCCTTTTGGATGAGCTCTTGAATATAATTTCTTATTTCCTCATCCTCCAAGAGAGAGTGTCCATATATTGGTCCATTAAGTAAAGGAGCACTAGGTATTAAGTAAATTGATAGTTTGACATGGTAGTGCAGATACACCCCAACATGTGGAGTGAAAATATCTTTGTATGTCTCTACAATTTTGTCCACTTGCTTCTGTTATGTAGAGAGGCCTTGTCCAGAGGTTTTGGTAGTTGTTGTGACCTTCCTTTCACATTTTGAATGAACCATGAAGAGAACAAACTTTGCAGTCTGAGAGATTACCTTATGGTATTGTTTTACTAAGATAAATGGATTTGTAGTAGTTCAAACTACCTATGATATCTTGTAGAGTTGACTGATGAGATTAATAATGAAACTACATGGACGAGGCTCGTAAACAACATGACATTTCCACATATAGGCTTGTACTAAAATAACATCACAAAATTCATTTGGGGAAACATCACACAATACCTCATCTTTGAAGGGCTTGATTCCTTAGGACAAGTGGCACTTATGACTAAGACAAATGTTTTGTCCATGGCTCAACCAACCAATGGTGTATAATTGGGAGTGTGGCTCTATTGATAGATTGCATATCTTGATAACCTTAGCTGATATTGAGTTCTTTTGGATCCCAATATTAATGATGAAATGTAGTGGGGTCCCATTCACCCACATATGTGAATGTAAGAGGAACTCCCCCTCTTTAGGCTCCTCTAGCTCTTCTAGTTGGATCTTTGTGATAGCAATGGTAGCACTGGTTTTTGCATCGATGGTACGCTTACCTTTATCCTACTCTAAATTAGAATCATAGCCAAAGTCCATTTCCTTTTCTTTAAACTTTTCTAACAATGATTATTTCAAGCAACATTCATCAATGTTGTGCTAGGGGAGTTTGTGGAACTCACACCACTTTCTAGTATACATTTTTGACTTCCCATTACCCTTCTTTGTATGTGACTTAGGTTGGTTTTCTTGAGGTTGGATCTCCTTGATCTATCCTTTCTTTTGCGAGTTTAGGCCACCTTTCCTAGCCTTCTGTTGTAGTGGATTTGTTGACTTGAACTCCCACTTATTCCCCTACTTTAATTTCTACTCAATTTTAACAAAATATCAATAAGTGGTTCCTAGTGAGGAGATGTTCAATAAATCCATGTTCCTTTAGATGTACCTATGTAGAAAATTGTGGTACTTAAAAAATAAATGAGACTCTGATACCCAACTTTGAGAGCAAGGTATGGAAATTATTGATGTACTCTGGCACAATTTAGTCTCTTTCCTATTGTAGGGTTGTCCATTTCATGTATTGGTCATCATAGTTCCCTACACTGTACAATTCCTCCTTAAGGGAATCAATAAAAGCAGCCCAAGTGGGGCATGCATTGAATTTCTCATCTTCATTGTTTCTCTCCTAGTAATCTTCCCACCAATATTTGACACATGGAAGGGATTTAAGGAGTGCCAAGGGTGATATTCTTATTGTCATAATTTTTTTGGATAGAGTAATATCCCTCTAACAGATTTAACCATTTATGCAAAGCATCAACATCTATTTTTCCTTCAAATATGAGGATATCAAAGCTAACTTATACCTTGAATGTTTCCACACCTCCAAAATTGACATTAGTTGAACTATTGTTGAATTCATCAAAGGATATGATAAAAATTATCCATCATCTCATTCCTCTATCACACGAGTGATGCCTCGAGCAACAACTTGATACGATCTCCCACTCCATCATCTCTTTTTTTCTTTCACCATGAGAGGTTTCTTGGGTTAGAAAGAGTTATTGTTTCCCATTAAAACTATCTCGAGACCCAATTCTTTGTACCCTAACCTCTTCAGGGACATGCATCGAAAAATAACAAGGAGAAGATTGCTTTGATACCAACGATCTTGGTTTTATGGGGAATGAAATGAAAGGTAAGAAAAAATATGAAGCACACGTGGATAAATATAACATAAATCACAATAATATGGTAAAAACCAAACTTCTATTAATAAATGAAATAGAAGAATACAATAGAATAAAAAATGGCTAGAATGTTGGTGGCTATCTATGAATAAAGAGAGATGGTAGCTATGCGCATTCACAAAATATATATGAGATACCAAAAGAATGACATTTTAACATAAATAAATAACCCTAGAGGTCCAAAACCCTATCCCTAGAAAATGAAATGCTAAAAGGTTTGCAAGCCCCAAGGTGGTTAGTTGGTACATCAACTTCTCTTGGGCACAAATTTTGCATGCAATATCTATTTGACTCATGATAGCTCATTGTAAAGCATTATCCAAGGACTATAAATTTTGATGAGCGCTACGGTATGAAATAACAACCCTTACCCCCCAAATTTCCAAAAAAACATCATTTAGGGCCTCAAAACGACCCCAAAAGTTTGGTACCCCAAAATTGTAGAAAATTTTCCAAGAGGATAGAGAACCCTTGAGACAATGGAAGAGTTGGGTGGCCACTGATATCCACCTAGATGAATCAAAGAAAAAGACGAGGGGATATGATTGAAATAACCAATAACATGAATTCTAAGGGAATTCAACCCTAGAAAAGACTCCTCTGGGTATGGAAACAATACATTATTCAATGGATCGATGAATAGTGATGATCATATATTTATTTTGGAATCATTTTGGTAAGCATGTGAGAAAATGAATTTGAAAAATAAAGAACAATCTATAAAGTAAAATTGAAAGGAGCAACATTATTTTGGTGTTGGAAATGTGAAAGTCAAAAATCATTTAACGCATGGAAGCATGTGGTTGTAAAATTAATGGAAGTATAAGCTTATTAAAATTGACAGAAGTATTTGGGAATTTATGAAATTAAGAGAAAAACAAATGAAAGGATAACACATCTCCTTTAATTTTCTTTTCTCTTAATTTCATAAATGCCAAAATATTTTTATCAATTTTGATAAGCATATATTTCCATTAGTTTAAGAACCATATTTGAACAACTTAGATATGAGATATATGAATCAAAGATATCTTCATTTATGATAGATTTCATGGATACCATTAGAGCACATGCCAAAACAAATAATCTTAAATGATATAAAGATATAGTACAAACAGTAATCCAAATGGAGGTAAAATTGGCCACAATCAAAAGGCAAAAGGAAAAAAGAGATGATTGAATAGAGTGTTAGGATATCTAGACACTTAGGAGTTAGTCAAGATCAACTCGGTTTAATGCTTATTTATGTAAACTTTGTTTCTTTAGTACACTATAATTATTTAGTTCAATGCCATGATTATTCGAGTTATAT
>APFE031459670.1:70277-91380 GCA_000404065.3 Pinus taeda | reverse complement strand
ATTATTTTATTTTTGTTAATTAAATTAAATTAAAATAATTCTACAAAATTGTTGTAATTCTTAATTTATATATTTTAAAAATTACTTAGTACCATTTATAGATTAATATGGTAGACATTTTTATGATTTAAAGTATAGGTTAATATTGTAGACATTTTTATGGCTCTAAGTATCTAGAAGACTTGGGAGGACCTTAAGTCATTCCTAACTTAGAGAAATATCCCTTTGTGAGTTGTTTTGTTGTTTAATGAACATTGTTTCTAGTGGTCTCCCATGTTTCAACATAATCATGGGAAGCTATTGACCAAATCTACCTAAGTTTTCTCCCTATGACTCCAAAAAAATATTTAAAGTCTTTTATATAATCCATATATAAACCATGATTAAATAAAATATTAATCTTGAAATTCAGCACCATAATGAATGTGATCCCATTAAAGTGCCAAATGATTTCCTTGATTTATTTAACCAAACCCTGAAGAGTAATACCATGGACCCTATATTTATTGTTTAACCATTTGTCGATCAACATTGAGACTCCATATAGTTAAAGACTACATACCTCTTTTATTAACACTTACTTCAAAATGAAACAAATAACCATACTCTCAACCATGTTATTAATCTCATACTTGAATTGGGTTTGAATTTATAATAATGATTCTATCTGGTCTAATAAACAAAATTAAATTAAATATTATTATTTATTATAATTATCTATCTATCTATATATATATATATATATATTGCTTTTAAAAATAGAGTTGATATTTAAATATATGCAAACTCATAAACTCATACTTATAATTTATTATTGGAATTAATGTGTAACTTTTCTATGATGGCATTCTTATAAATTAAATGGACTATTCATATAATTGTTAATCATTCTTCTTTGATTGGAGTGTCGAAAACCAAGCCAACAGACAAGGGGCGGGGGAGCTCGCCACCCCTCCGCCTCTCCTTGCATTAAAGATGGGGAATGTCATGGCCATTTCACCCCATGCACTATAACATGCCAACCACCTTAACACCTTGTCACATTAAATGACATACTCCACTTCCATCGGGTGATCTTTCCTTCCTTGTTGAATCCTAACCACAAGTGGGATATTTCCAACATGATGTTGGTTCACTAGTTTATAAAGGCCGAGACCCCCCCGGCTTGGATATTTATCACATCCACCTTTTCACAAAGTGAAACAAGCGAGAAGTCATAGGGATTGCTAATATGGGAATTTTCAATGTCCAGAGGAGCAAGGAGCTTCAAAAACAACACTTCAGAACTTGGTGGGCCTTCAACACAAGATAACTCATCTAATGTTTAGTTTTTGCAAGTTTTCTAGCTTGATTTTCTCTGCATGGTGGAATTTTGTTTATGGTTTGCATGCTGTCTTGGTGAAATTGAAACCTTTTGGATTGCTTTGGTTAATATCTTTATCCCTCGACCGAAGCTACCCCCTGGGACCGTCCCCTCTGTCCCTTTTGTCTTACCTCATCCCTTGGGCAGCCTAGGCACAATGCTTAAATCTCCTCATGGCTTTATCCTGGATTAGTTTATCTTGGTTCACTAGTTTGTTCCTCTCTTGTTGAGATTTTTGGTTTTATTAAATTGGGAAAATATCTCATGTAGGTGACAACAATAGGATTTGTTGCTATATTAGCTCCATTTTGTTGAGGAGGAGTTAATGCATCCTATTTTTGTTGTGAGAGAATTTATGAGTTAATTTTTATTCTCCTAGCTATAAAAATATATGCCCGTACAAGATATTTAGATGGTAGAGAGTGTGTGTGAGGAAATAAATTATTGTAATCTCCTGTTGAATAATAAGATTGCCGATGCCTCTGTTTTGGTGGATGTAGCCTAGATTGGTTGGGTGAACCATGTTAAATCCTTGTGTTTATATTGTATGATTTTATGTGCTGTGTATGCCTTTAAATTTCCGTTGCGCACTGTTTGCTCCAAAAATTGGTATCAGAGCATGTTGTGGAGCTGGTATGTGTGAGTAAGCTGCAAAAGGTGGAGCTTTGGCGTTGGTGCGATTTCGGTTGAAACAGGTGCGCCAATTTTAACAGAGGAACGGGCTGGCACATTTTATTTTGGAACAGATGCGCCAATTGGCACGGATCCGAGTTTAATACTCGCGCCAGAGCACTAGTATCCCGATTGGCGTAGATCCGTCGGGTTTAAGCGCGCCGATTCTATCACTCTAACTGATTTTGCTTCTGGGACAGATCGTCTGCTGTTAAGGAAGCGCCAAGACCCTTTCGGCACGCCAAGCGAGGATCGCTTTGGTAAAACTGCAATTTTTGTTATTTGTTTTTTATTTGTAATCTGCAATTTGTACAACAGAGGGATTGTATGATAAGGTAAAGGCAATACAATATAAGGCAAAGGCATTTTTTATATATATTAACTTTATTTATTAAAAGTTGGAATTGGAGATTGTTTGTTTGATACAATGTGGCAAAAACTCAAAGTGCTCGTTTTGAGATCGAGAAGTTCAATGGCTAAAAAAACTTCGAGATTTGGAAAGTGAAGTATCTGCTTGTACAACAAGGCGTGGCAAAGGCGTTGTTGGGAAAATCCAAACAGCCTTACAACATAACAAATGATGAGTGGAGCGAATTGGATGAAAGAGCATTGAGTGCTATTCGACTGTGTTTGGCGGATGATGTTTTGTTTAACATCGTGTCGGAGAAAACAACTGTTGATTTGTGGACAAAGGTTGAGAAGCTATACATGACAAAATCCTTAACCAATAGGATTCTTCTGAAGCGACAGTTGTACAGTTTGCGAATGAAGGAAGGTACATCTATTACTGATCATTTGAATACCTTTAATACTCTCTTGGTGCGATTAGAAAGTATAGAAGTAAAATTTGAATCAGAAGATAAAGCTATAACTTTATTATGCTCATTGCCCGAGTCATAGGATCATTTTGTTACTTCTATAAGTATTAGTTCATCAGAAACCCTTGAGTTTGATGATGTAGTTGCATCTTTATTATCTGAAGAAAAAAGGAAAAGGTCAAATTTAGAAACCTCTACATGAGAAACAATGATGGTCAGAGGTGGTTCTAAAGAAATACGCTTCAGTAGGCACAACGACTTGCGTTCAAAATCGAAAGGGAAGAAGAGTAAGGTAAAGTGTTGGTTTTGTGGCAAATCAGGACATTTGAAGAAGGACTGTTGGAAGTGATAGCAAACTTTCAAAGAAGACTCTTTGACATAGAAGAAAGAAGCAAACACGACAGATATAGGTTCAGCATCCGGTTCAGGTATGAGTGATGAAGTGTTATTAGTTAATTTGTCTAATCATGATCAACATTGGCTGTTAGATTCTGGTGCATCAAATCACATGTGCATTCATAGAGAATGGTTTAAGATGTATAAATCAATTAATGTTGGAGTCGTTTACATGGGAAATGATGTCACATGTAATATTATGGGAATTGGAAGCATTCAGCTGCAAATGTTTGATGCGACAACTAAAATTTTAACTGATGTAAGACATGTACCTGAATTAAGGAAAATTCTCATTTCAATAGGAGCACTTGACACAAATGGATATAAAACTATTATTCAAGGTGGAGTAATGAAAATTTATAAAGGAATTTTACTAGTAATGAAAGAAAAGAAGGTTGGAAATCTTTTTCAGTTAGAAGGAAGAACAGAGTCAGATCATGTTTCTATGGTTTCTGAAAATGACAATAGTTCTATTCGTTTATGGCATCAAAGGTTGGGCCATATGAGCGAAAGAGGCTTAAAGATTTTGTCTGATCGTAAGTTACTTCCTAATCTAAAGTCTGATAAGTTAGATTTCTGCAAACATTGTTTGTTTGGGAAACAAAGCAAGTAGAAGTTTAAAACTAGCAAACATACTAGTAAGGGAATCCTTGATTATATCCATTCTGATGTTTGGGGTCCATCCCCTACAACCTCATATGGAGGCTCGTCATATTTTGTATCTTTTATTGATGATTTCTCAGAAAAGTGTGGGCTACATGTTAAAGGAAGTCTGATGTATTTACAGTTTTCAAACAGTTTAGAGCATTAGTAGAAAACATCACTGGAAGAATCATTAAATGTTTAAGAACTGACAATGGTGGTGAGTTTACTTCAAAGGAATTTGACAATTATTGCAAGGACACTAGGATCGAAAGACATAAGACCATTGTATATACTCCTCATCAAAATGGAGTTGTTGAACGCATGAATAAGACTCTTTTAGAGAGAGCAAGGAGTATGCTGAGTAACACCAATTTGCAGAAGGAATTGTGGACAGAAGCGGTGGCTACAACTTGTTATGTGATAAATCGATCACCATCAATGGCGATAGGATGCAAAATTCCTCAAGAGGTATGGAAAGGTCATCCTTGTGATTATTCTAAAATGAGTTTTTGGTTGTGATGCATATGCTCTAGTGCAGAAACATCAACGTTCTAAATTAGATCCTAAATAAAAAAGATATATATCTGTTGGATATGGTGATGGAACAAAGGGATATAGATTGTGGGATCCTACTACCCACAAGATCATCATTAACAGAGATGTTAAGTTTAATGAATCCTCTCTTGCACATTTAGATGTAGATAATAAATTGAAACAGGATAATGTATCTGGGTTTCAGCACATTCATTTTGAAACCAGTTTTGATGATAGTCAAGATGAACATAGTTCAGATGCAAGTCATGAACAAGTTTCAGATATAGATCATGAACAAGGTTCAGGTGTAGATCATGAACATGTCTCAGATGCTAATCATGAAGAAGTTCCTACAGATTATAATCAACCAATTGTGGAAGTACCAGAAACATCTTTAAGGAGGTCTACAAGATTGAAACATCCTCCTAAAAGATATGATGATTATGTTACTTCAGTTGCTTTTACCGCTAACGATGATGAACCTTTGTGCTATCAGGAAGCTGTAGAAGGTTCTAAAAGTGAAAAGTGGAAAGCAACTATGAAGGACGAAAGATGGCCTTAGACAAGAATGGCACATGGGATCTGGTAGAACTTCCTAAAGACAGGAAAAATGTGGGATGTAAATGGGTTTTAAAATTGAAAAGGGGTGTTAATGATACAGAGGACAGGTACAAAGCGAGGCTGGTCTCAAAAGGTTTTTCTCAGAAAGCAGGCATTGACTTTCATGAGATATTTTCACCAGTTGTAAAAATTGTTTCAATTCGAATTGTATTAGCATTAGTCACTTTACTTGATTTAGAATTACAACAACTAGATGTTAAAACTACATTTTTACATGGAGATTTAGATGAGGAAATTTACATGGAACAACTGGAAGGGTTTGTTCAACATCGCAACAAGAAATTTGTCTGCAGGTTCAAGAAATCATTGTATGGTTTGAAGCAGTCGCCTCGACAATGGTACAAGAAATTTGATTCTTTCATGATGAGTCAAAATTATATAAGAAGTGAATATGATCATTGTGTTTACTTTAAGCAATTAAGTAATGGCATGTTCATTATCTTAGTGTTGTATGTTGACGATATGCTTTTAACAAGAAAAATCATAAGAGAGATCAACAGGTTAAAGGCTCAGATGGCAAGGACATTTGATATGAAAGATCTAGGAGCAACAAGACAAATTTTGGGCATGGAGATTTTCAGAGACAGGAGCAATGGAAAGCTGTGGCTATCACAACAGAAGTATATTGAGAAAATACTCTTGAGGTTTGGTATGAACAATGTGAAGCCTGTGTCAGTCCCTTTAGCTTCTCATTTTAAGCTTTCTTCTAGTTTATGTCCTAATACAGATGAAGAAAAGGAATATATGTCTTGAATTCCGTATGCCAATGTAGTAGGATGTTTGATGTATGCAATGGTTTGTACTCGACCAGATATTTCACATGCAGTTGGGGTTGTCAGCAGGTATATGGCAAATCTAGGAAAAGAACACTGGTCAACAGTGAAATTGGCACTTCGGTATTTGAGAGGCACAAGTGATTATTGTATTACTTATAATAAGAGTAGTGAATTTGTTTGCGGATATGTTGATTCCGATTTTGCAGGTGATTTGGATAAGAGAAGGTCAACATCAGGGTATGTCTTTACTCTTGCAAGTGGAGCTATTAGCTGGATGTCAAAGCTACAGAACATTGTTGCTTTATCCACTACTGAAGCAGAATACATTGCTGCTTCTCATGCTTGCAAAGAAGCGATTTGGTTGAAAGGTTTGTTTGGTGAGTTTGATAGGTTGCAGGACAACATCAAGTTATTTTGTGACAGTCAAAGTGCAATACATTTGGCTAAGAATCCGGCCTATCATAGTAAATCAAAGCATATACCGATCAAGTACCATTTTGTAAGGTAGGTTATCACTGAAAGGGGAGTCTCTCTTGAAAAGGTGCATACAAAGAAGAACTGTGCAGACATGTTCACGAAACCAGTTTTGTTAGAGAAGCTACATTGGTGTTTGGCTTCTCTTGGCTTGCAGAAAAGATAAAAATAATAAAGAAACAGGGTATCAGGCTAATTGTTGTCAAGGTGGAGATTGTTGAGATTTTCAGTTTTAATAAATTGGGCAAAAATCTCATGTAGGTGACAACAATAGGATTTGTTGCTATATGAGCTCTATTTTGTTGGGAAAGAGAATGCATCCTATATTTGTTGTGAGAGGATTTATGAGTCAGTTAGATTCTCTTAGCTATAAAATATATGCCTGTACAGATATTGGGATTAAATGTAGAGAGTGTGAGGAAATAATTATTTGTAATCTCCTGATTAATAATAAGATTACCGATGCCTCTATTTGGTGGACGTAGCCCAGATTGGTTAGGTGAACCACGTTAAATCATTGTGTTATTTGTGTATGTTTTTATACTGTATTTTCTCTTTTAATTTCCGCTGCGCATTGTTATGCTCTAACACTCTAGAGGGCTATCTGTTCAAGAAAAAATCCTTCTATCTTCCTGGCATTGAACCCTTGAGAAGACTATCTTTTCCACCAAATATTCTCCTCAAATATAGACTTATAGGCATCAGTGGGGAGTAAGAATTTCTTCATTCTTTTCCAAAAAAACCCTCTAATTGTTTGTTTTGTTAAGTTCAATTTCAATCTATATATGTTCTAAAACACATCTGAAGTAATGTAATTTAGTGGGAATGACTTGGATTGATCGTCCCTTTACCACTTCGAGTGAGCCCTTTAGCTAGGTCTTCTTGGGTGAAAAGATTGCCTTGAAACCCTTGCGTCCCACTAACTACTTTCTCTTTGGACCCATTCGATTAGGTTAGATTAATATGCTAGATTAATTCAAGTTAAGAAGAGCCAATCTATAAGCTAGTCTCTCCATATTTCACCATTATGAAGAATTGCAAATTGTTTTTCAAAACATAGATAAAAGTCAAGTCCTTGAGCACATAATTAACTAAGTCAAGTGTTTGAGTGCATTGCCTAATTTTACTTTTTAATAGTCATGCTCTTACAAACGAAAAGAATATTAGTTATTAGTTGATCCATAAAAAATAAAAACTTGAAAATTAAAACCTGTAGCATGAATTCTGAATTCTATGTAGTTTCTTTCTATCATTATAAATGAATTCTGATTTTTTTAAATATACAACAGGGTTTGTTTTTATTTTTTGTTTGTTACCAATAAAAATTACTAATGAATTGAATTGCTTGAAACAAAAAGAATATTAGTTACTAGTTGATGCATAAAAGATAAAAACTTGAAAATTAAATTTTGATACATGAATTATGAATTATGAATTTTAAATTTTATATAGTTTCCTTCCTGATTATAAATGAATTTTGATTTGTATTTATAGGTAAGGTTTTTTTTAATGATTAGAAATAAAATTTACTAAAGAATTACAAAGAAAACTTACTAATGAATTGAATGGTTTGAAATGAAAAGAATAATTATTGTTTGAAATGAAAAGAATATTAATTATTAGTTGATGCATAAAAGATAAAAACCTGATACATGAATTCTAAATTTTATGTGGTTTCTTTAATGATTATAAATGAATTCTGTTTTTTCAAGTAATTGAATTGCTTAATCGAAAATAATATTAGTTATTAGTTGGTGCATAAAAGATAAACACCTAAAAAATTAAAACTTGATACATGAATTTTGAATTTTATGTAGTTTCTTTCATGCTTATAAATGAATTCTGATTTTTATGTACATGTGAGGGTTTTTCTACGTAGTTTCTTTCATGATTATAAATGTATTCTGATATTTATGTACATGTGAGGGTTTTTCTAGATTACAAAGAGAACTAACTAATAAATTGAATTGAATTGCTCGAAACATGGCTCCTCAGTTGGAATTCAGTCTACAACCATTTGTCCTAGTCCGTCCGTGTGAAAAGAGTTTATAATAAATCAAGAATGTCAAAAGTTTATAAATAGCATCAAATGTTAGTGAAGTAATGCTAACATTATTTAACCGCACAAGAATATAATTAAATACATGTCTTTTATCATAATATTAATGTGGCCCTGTGAGGGAAGAGGCCAAATAATATGGTAAACTGGAACTTTGGTTATAATCAAATATGATGAATTTAAATTTCATTTAAAAATAAAATGTCAATAAAAATTTGATTTATAACAATAAAATGTTTATCAATTTTCATGCAAGAAGTAATAATAAAATTCTAATTGATTACTATAGTTCTGCAGTCCCCGAAGGGGCATGGACTAATAAGATCCCATTTCATTGGCAAAATCTTCAATTCCATATTCAGCACAACAATAACAAGTTACATTCAAGAAGGAAAACAACAACTCCCATGTATTACAACATCAATATTTCATTCCATTCTTCATTTGAATTTTTTTGTGCTTTTTATGCTTCTTATATTACGGTAGGGTGATTGTGGATGCATTAGCCTTGGAGTAGGTAATCGATTAACAATACATTATTGTTTTTATAATTGAATTAACTTTTTTTTGGTTGATATATGTAGTTTGACACATCTAATGTTGATATTGTGAGAGATGATGACAATATTTTTGAATCCCTCAACCCAATAGAGACAATTAAAAAGACTCTGAAAAAGGAAAAAATAGAACTTATTGCATTGGCTAGGTGTGAACCAATAGAGGAGAACACAAAAAGCTACAAAGTTTTCATGGGATATATACAATGATATATAGTAAGCACCATTTTTTTAAATGATTAATTTTCACATATATTCATTTATGGATTTTTGTTTGATACTTTTATATGATATAAATAAAAACTATATTCTTTCTATAGATTTTTTTTAGGATTTACACCTGGGCATGTTCATGACATTGGTGTCAGTGGAAGCGATGCACCAATGCCACATAATCCTAACATAGGAAACCTATCCATGAGTTTGCTTTCCTCTCAACCTATGGCCCATAGCCTTGCAACTTAAATGGCTACACCTTTTGGGGCCCATGATACCCTCCCAATACATGCCAGAATGTGTGCATGATGGCAAAGATGAACCAACTAGCCATTCTACTGTTTGCTTTCTTGGATCAATGCATAATACCAGCAAAGGGAACAGTGCTAGTTACATTTTTGGTGGAAAATAACATTATTTTGATCATTATTCCAAAATTCTCAGGTATTTACGAATGTCTTGATTATTTTCTTAATATATAATTGAAATGTACATCTCTCCAATTATTTTAGATTAATTATCATATCATTTACAAGAAACAATATATTTTTATAAGCATATGAATGACAAGGTTTTCGATATTTTTGCGGCCACCATATGCACATAATGGAATGATTAGAATGCAAATTTGAGAAAGGATATTATTGAATACTTGGTTGAGTAATTTAGTGAATCCTTCAACAAAAGTAAAGTCACCTCATTAGTCGGTACATATTTGAAATGTGTGAGGGATTAATATAGGGTTCATTTACAAAAAACCCTTAGGTATGATGATCATTTGATGATTCCTAAGAGTGAGTGGAATAATCTAATAAAGCATGCAAGGGAGAATACAATGAGAAAACAAGAAAAGATGCCACATAGTCTGTGAAGGAATATGATATTTTGGTTTTGCTTTATTTCTAAATAAAAGTTGTGATATACTAACCTATCTGAAACTTTTCATAGGCTCCCAAACACATGAAAAGCAACTAAGGAAATACTAGAGAAACATAAGTAGCCCAAACTTACCTGGGTAGTGCAAGACAAGGTGCTAAGATTTAAGGAGGGAGGCTCCAAAATGAAGCGAAGGTAAAATTTTGGAGGGTGGTTGTAGCCGCTATAACATTGATGACACACTGGTAGAGTTCCATATCTTTATATGAACCTTGTCTCGTGTAAAGAGAGTCTAAATTCTTCGAAAGTATTGTTTGATTCTTTGATCGTCATGGCTTCCTCACTAGCTTGAGTTAAAGATATAGTCCCTACCATTATCTTGATCGGCCAACACACATACGAAGCCAAGTCAACTAAGTTGTTTCGATTGGGGATGAGGGGTATATTGATGCACAAGTAATATAGACTATCATAGTTTTAGTTTCATCTTTGGTGTTGCTCTGTTGCCAGCAGGCCTGGACAGTACCTTAGCGGAGTCACTTCAAGAACAAAAGAATCACTCTGCTACCAACGAGCTTGGATAGTACCCTGATAGAGTTACTTGCTTCACCTTTCTACGTAGGAATCATTTCTCTTCTTTCGCTTTATTTTTTTTAATTCTTTTTTTAGAGAACTGTTCATATGCACTTATTTATTTCATGAGGCAGAAGAAGGATCCTGACTTATTGAGAGCATAAGAGGTTTTCCCTTCAGAGAAGTATGTTATATAGACCATTGACATACTTATTAATTCCCTCGCCCTCACCTTACTCTACTTGAATGAGTCGACAAGGGTTAACTGAATATAGAAAAACTGATTAGAGTAGGTAGTACGAGTTAAGAGCACAACTGTTGTGTTTTCACCAATACTTACTCTGAATAGAACATATTTTCCATTAGGTTATCATCGACTGAAGAACGCAAGCTATTCATAAAGAGACGGGATAGACAAATAACCAAATATTGATAGTTGTAAAAGTCCTCTTGTACTTCACCCTACTTGTCTCAAATCCAAACACAGTTTCATGTGAAGCTAATCATATGGGTGCATAGCAAGAAAAAACAAAAGCAAGCAAAGGACAAAAGTAAAATGAAAGCAAAGCAAGTAAGAAAAGAAAAACATGAAAGCAAAGCAAACAAGAAAGAAAACACTACTCCTACTTCTAAGATAAACAATGCATGGGCCTACTCACGTGAAGTGACATTTCCAATGCAGCTACCGGCACATTGGTTGGCCCATGTTGGTGAAGGCATGGTCGACAAGAAATATATTCAGGTCAACCAACAAGAGAGAAAGATAAAACAATGAAGACCAACACACTTGAAGTTTGAAAATTTCCACAGAAAAGAAAAGAGTAAAAGCACAAGAAAAAAACTATAGGGGCATACCATGGTGAAGCATTGCACTGTGCGCAGATGAAAAACATGCACACTCTTTTGATCTTGACGAACAAGCAAACATGCAGAAAAAAGAAAAATTTTGCCTAGCAACATGACTTTCTACGTATCACTCCTCCAATGCATGAGCGATAGGATCATGTGATTCTGGTGGAGGATGTGAAATTTGTGGATTAGATTAATCTTCAATGCAAACAAGAGAGTGATGAGGAGCCTGGGAAGTTTCAATAGATTTCTGATCAGAAGTGGAACTATCTTCAAGGCAGTGGTAACCTGACGTAACCATCAGCTTAGGCTGAAGTGCCTCGACAACTTGAGGGGTTTCCACTTCATCCGTAGGTAGATCATCAAAGACCAGTGGAATAGAAATATCAATAACATGTGAATTAGCATCATGATCGAATAAGTGAGTGAAGAGATCATGATAGACACGATCATAAAATTCAAAATGTGCATCTGCATCCTCATGATTCGACGAATCATACAGAGGGGTTGATGAGAAACACAATTTTTCACCCTCTGAATTTCCTGAAAGAAAAGATGATAGATCAGGTGGATTTGGAAAGAAATATGTGTCCTGTCCGCAATCAAATGATGGATTGAAATCCTATGTATTCTATGAATGATAAAAAGTAGAAACATCTAGGGATGAGTTTTCACAAGGAAAACCATAAATGACACAATCACAAAAGATGTCAGGAATAAGCGGATGAGGTGTGGATGAAGGAGGTTATCCTTCACTATAGGTTCTTCTTCAGATTCCCATGCATACTCATAAAAAATGATAGTGTAGCTTGGTTTCTCAACACCAACTCTGTCGACAACTTGATCCTCGTGAAAAATAGAGGTGGAGTCTAGAATGGGTGAACATAACACAGTACAATCCGTAGGATCAAAGGAACCAGAAGATGGAGGTTGAGAAGACTTGACCTCATGACAACCATCAAGGTTGCAATCCAAATCTGCACATATTTTCAGAGCGGGTGGGGTGGAAGGATGTGGTAGTTCAATAGATGGGTTCACAATGTCTCCCACCTCATCCTATGGAGCTAGAGTTGTTTGATTAGAAGAGGATGAAGGATCATTTGTGACAACAACCTTGTCAATCTTAGAATTGGGAGCTTTAACATCGAGGTATGCTGGGAGGGGTTCGAATGATTCCAACTCATCTGGATTTTCAGATATGTGAAGAAGATACTAAAATATGTCTTTGAGAAATTTCTAATCAATTTCATCTTTAGGGATTTGCAAAGCAAGATTATAGAAGTGATTCCAAAACTGCGCAATAGATTCATCGGGTGCTTTCCATAATTCCATAATTTTTTTATTGAGTTCTTTGCAGTCATAACGATAGAAAGCATGAATTACCTCTCTGATCATGTGATCATAAGAGTCAATATAGGCTGCAAGCAATGTGCGACATCAACATGCCAGTCAAACGTGTAAGCAAACAAACCACAGGCAATGTCATTCAAAGGGACTTCATTCCTTTCACAGAAGCCTAAGAAGGAAACTTCATGTCTTAACAGGGTTGCTTCACCTTCACTATCATACCTGATACATGACAAGTCATCCATGACATCCTCTGACACTTCGAAGTCATGTGCATGATAAAAACATGGCGGAGTTGAGATTGTAATGTAAGTCATGTATGGTGTGTAGAGATTCAAAATAGACTTTTAGGGCTTGGCTTTTTGTTTGGCCCTCCTTCTAGCACCATAAATGTTTATGATACTAGACCCACCAACATGTCAGGGGATCTCCCCGATAAGAAATCCCAACTATACCTATGACCATTTGGAGTAGGAGTCCCAACAGTGGGTAGTAAAGTAATGCTTTGACTATGGTAGCACGCAGAGGTAGGTGTGATAAATTTGTCGGAAGCAAGTGTGTGACTTGGAAACCTGTCAAGTGAGATGCATGGGAGTTCTAACACACAGAGGCGAAAAGGAAGTGTGTCACTTAGAAGCATGTAATAGTATGCAACCTAAAAGGAACACACGAGAAAAATGACATCACAAGATGGAAAGTGGAATAGTCCACAAACCAAAGTGATGGGTTAAACCAACAACACATGTGCAACAAGATTCATCCAATTGGATACAAAATAGTTCATACACAAATGTGTAAGTTAAATAACATAAATTTCTAAAGAAACCAGAATATTCTAACTAAAATAACAACATATGCATGAAAACGTGTTGGCTCTGTTATATATTATTAAGTGAAAGTTCCATCCATACATACACCATTGACAACCACTAGCACCAATAGTGGAACATTACAGTCAACACCACATGCTCCTCCAAAGAGATGTACTCACTCTACGCTGTGGAGAAGACAAGGCTCGTCAAAATACTCTCCAAGCCTTCTCTAAGCAATGCGTAGCCAAAACCTTAGCTCCCAAAAGCCCGTACTATGATTTATGAGGTTATATATATATTAAATGGGTGGTGTGACCCTTGCTATTCCCCTTTGACTCTTGGACTACCCTCACGACTCTTCACATTACATAGTGACTATTCACATTCCACTAGTGACACTTGGAATTTCACTTACAACATATTTACAATAATACAATTTTCCACACATACCCATGTGAGACAAAATAGGCTAGAGACAACCTAAAAAGAAAAAATATTATGACTTTGAGGTATGGGGAAAGACCAACGTGGAAACATCCACTTGATGTTTCTCGACCATGTCATGATGCCAAGCTTGGTACTATGCTGTGATGTCCTGAAACTGCTTGATGATGTCTGGCTGAAAGCAGACCCTTGCCTCCATGGCATCTGGGCATGTGGTCTTGGAACCTATGTCCATCTTGTCCTAAATCATGCGTAGCATTTCCTTGAGTGTGGCTAGACCACCAATGTACTTCTTCATGTTTTCTATGCTCAGCTGCAAGTCATCACTGGTGACCTCGTTCATCAACTACTCAATGTGCCTATCGACCTCCAACTAGATTTAGTTCTTGTGCTTAGCTTTGGTGAAGGAACCTGCATCTGTTACCTCTCTTCCTCAACTGCTGGTTGTTCCAGTTGTTTTTAGGAAAACTAGTGTCTTTTCAATCTGCTAGTCCCACTAAGATGGGTAGCTATCTTAAAAACAAACAATCAAAGCAATTTGTAATTTCCTTTATGTATGATAGATAAGAGAGAAGCAAAGGGGACCAACTTGGATCTTTGGCTTGACTCCTTTCTTGTATCCTCTCTTCCTTGATAGAGCTTCCAACTCCTCTCCTACTTGTCCCACTTTTAGAGAACACCTATAGAAACAAAGTAACAAAATACCATCAAAGCATCTCGATCTATAATATCATAAACAATGCAGAATCAAAAGTACATTGACCATACAATTGCGTTCATAAATAACAAGATTCACAAATACATGATTATATGGAGGAAAACTCAAAGAATTTTATTAAGAATAGAAGAGAGGATTACAACCCAGTTGTCTGATCTAGCATCATCCTCCCAACATCAAAGCCCTCTTCACCTCATGAAAAGCAAGATTACCCAACAATACAATGTTCCTTCTCAAAGATAAACCAACAACACTTACAAATTAAAAAATTCCAGCCTCTAGATCTCTCAGATGAGGGATCCATTTATAGATGTCTTGCAAGGGTGTGAGTTAGCTCTGGGTTTTTGATTATTGTCATTCCACTAATAGTTCTTGGTTCCACTTGGAGATTTCATTGAGCTCTTACTCATCCCTGGGCGAATTCAGAGAGGCAAGTGTCATGGGATAAGTTTCTAGAAGATTCTATGAGCATCCACCTAGCAAACTGTCTTAGCCATTTGTCCATTCTCGCTCATCACACCCTATAGAAGGTCTCTTTAGTATGCATTGCACCTAGCTAGTGTGGCAGTTAGTATGCATCGCACCTTGACCATGGAGCAGTCAGTATGGTCCAGTTTTGACTAGTTTTGAGTGGTCTTTTAGATGGAACTTCTAGGAAATGATGTAATCAGTTGACCATGATCCTTTAGGGTTTGAAACAACACTTTTAGGGGTTAAAGAGACCTTGTTTTATCGACATATATGATTGGGGTTGAAGTGCCCAAATATGTCTATAACAGTTGCCCCCCTAAAGCATGAGGTCCTAAATCTTTTGATGTCGGGTGAAATGCTTTATCATGAGGATCCGAGGTATTCGAACTGGAAGGTGACCTGTATAAGATACAATAAATTACATCATCATCATAATATTTTCATGATCTAGCTGAGGCGGGCATTCCCATGTTCAGCTTTATAAATTATTTTCATGTACATAGGACAGATAATCGTCTGCAATTGCAGACTGATGATTCTTTATATGTAGAGTCATCATCCCTTAGGTTGGATGTTCATCTGTGTAGCTTCTGTGTACATTTGATGTCTTTATTTTCCTGAATACATCACAGCCCGGATGGATGAAACTAAATCCAGGGTCTTAAAACTCGTTCAATCTTCACCTGATGTACAAGTTGATCCATGTGAAAAGATGTTCTGGAGTCGAACATGGAAAGACATCGCCTGATTACCAGCCAATGATGTAAGCTGTTAATAGGTGTGAGAGGAATCACCGATAATGATAATGACACTCAAGGTACTACAGTACAATTCACGTGGTGTGGATATATGAGTCAATGTCGAACACCACGTAAAATCTTTCGGTCGAAGGCCATTGATGTAAACCTGTCACCGAAAGTGAGAAACTTTCCATTGAGGCATGCAAGCTTCAAAGTATTGAAAGGGTTGTTTCTAAGTCAACTTCTTAGATAATGAGCTAATGTCGACAAGAAGTGACCCGTCGTAGGAGGGCCTTAATGTATCCCACATCTATGACAAACGATTTTTTGGAAGTGAAAACGATCTGATGATACAAGGTTCAGGAATGGTGGCCACGAAAAATGGAGGGTGAAGGTATTGCAGTGGATGAGGTGTTAGCTGGGTAGTCAATTCTCTGAATGACTTCTCTTGAACATGTTGGCAACACTGAGATGGATTTGTAGCATTAGCCCCAAAAGATGGATGGTACGGAGGACCAATGGTGATATGACTGGTGAATGGAATAACCCAACCCGACTCAATCATGGTCATGGAGTGAAAGTGTCATGTTCAAGAGCGACCTGCTACCAATAAAATTCTTCAAGTTTTCTTCCCTTTTTCCCCAAACATTGCTGATTAGTACCTCTTTATTTTTGTCAAGCTTGAGGATGATAACATATGCTTGTTCTATAATTTGCCTTCGGGCAAACCTGTCACTATGTTTTAGCGAGCCTAGTGACAGTGAAACTCGTTCTTGTCTGGGTGGACAAGTTTGTCGCTATTGTTTTAACGAGTTTAACGACAAGGATAACTCGGTCCTTTTCATGTTTAGAGAGTTTGAAAATGGACGAAAAGGAAAATCTAGCATTCCTTTTTCGTGGCATAATCCCTTAGGTCTGAAAAAGTATAAAATAATACGAAAGGGATGACTTTTCAATCGTTTTAGTGAGCCGAAAAAGAAAAGCGCTCGATCTTTTTGTGGGATGATCCCTCAGGTCTAAAAATATTAAAATGTAGAGGAGGGATGGCACTTCCCCTTACTTGAACGAGTTGTAAAGGCCAGTAGCTTGGCAATATTTTCATATTTAACGAGTCTAAAAAGAGCTTAAAAGAGACTCGTCTTTGAGGAACGAGTGGTGTTTTAGGGTAGTGTTGGTCACTTTAATTGCTTACTAATTAAACAGTCGAGTGCCACATAAATTTTCAACCCGGGAAAGTCCGATTATTTCAAAGGCAACTACGTACTGTATGTACTCAATTTTAATAGCACTAAAAGCTGTAGTATAAATAAATCACGCCCTGTTAAATCTTTACTGTGTGTTACAACAACTATACTCTATTGCAGATATCTAATAAGAGATGGATATTTAAAAAAAGAATAAATCTGCAAAAGAAAACAATGGTTGTTCTGTAACAAAGGATCAGGACCCTATCCCTAGAGTAGGAACCTTCAGCACCTGCCTTTGTTATCTAGTTCACCAATTCACTCCGTAAACCTAATCATCGATGAGGCATTCATGAAATAGCATCAATTGATTAAAAGAGAAACAGAGTTTCAGCAAAAGTAAAGTAACATTCAGAAACAGTACTTGTTAACAAGGTATGAACACAAATCACACTTAACACACAACAGAAAGAGAATGGGTGAATCTTGTGATGAAGGTGGGCCCGGTCCTTCTCACAAGATTCCCCCAGGACACAAAAACTAAGATGAGATACTCAGAACAAAACTCTATTCATTCATCAATATACCATATTACAGAAAAGATTCAGTCTCGTTCCTTCAACTACAATCCTTGTGTTGAAGCTTGTTCCCCCCCCTCTTCTAATGTAGATGTCTCCCCTTTATAGAGGAGACATCTATTACAAAAGATTTTCATTACAGATTCTAGTTCAACCCTTTATACAAAAATAGGGAAATCAGTTTCCCGTCAACAGAATGATGTTACAGTAATTTAGATTATGAACATTTCAACCAATGTAACAGCTTCCTCAGTGATCGATCAGGTTCCTTTGTTGTTGTCAAATCTGGTACGCAAATCTCAAATGTCTCCTTGAGATTTGCAAGTTGTTCTTGCTGTTTCAGCTTCGAGATTCGCGTGCTGTTCCTGCTATTTCAGCAATTGCAAAAGATAGTCCTGCCAGCTTTAGGTAGTTTCAACAATGCTGTCTGCACATCATTCTTTAATTGTTCAGCAACTCAGTAAACTTCAAAGATCAATTATAAAGATAGGATGATTATGTGTTAAATAATTGAACATATAGCAATGAGAAGAGTCACTGTATACCTTTAGAATGATTGAGTCAAAACACTAGCAAGGACTTTCAAATATGGGTTGAAAAGGGTAATATTATGACAAAATATAAGGTGAAAGAGAGACAATATGGGGTCCTAACATCCCCCCAATTGAAAGGATTGCATGTCCCCATGCAACTTCTACTCTGAATCTGAGTCTGAATACTGGGATGAACAGTGCAAATTGCTTATGCAGTAAGTATAGAAAGTGATGTCAACCATGTCTCTGAACCCTTGGACACTCTGAACTTTTTGCCATGCTGCAAGCTCCTCCTTTTTGGTCAATTTGAACTGAGCCTTGTATTGTTGTCCTGGTAGCCATAGAAGAGGGAAGTGAAAGTGATAACCAATCCATTTCTCAGAACACTGTCAAATACATTTAGCATAATTAGGTATTCGTGAGATTGCTGCCTGAAGATTGAGAGGGTTAAAGGGGTGTTACTCCCTTCTCTCCTTAGGACAATGTTCCCAAAATAGATTATTTGCTTTTATGGCCAGAGTTCCCTTATTTTTGACATAGTATTGGCAGTCCTCCAAGACTGCTGCCTGTAGTTTCCTGATATGGTCAGTCATCCCTGGCTCTTGTAGAATTCGTTGATGTTTGGCGATAAAAACAACAGCATTTTGTGGCTCAGCTTGGATCCAGAGAAGACAGTTCTCCTCATTGTGTGTTGCTGACATAAAAGCATTTTGCCAAGTAAGCTGATTAACAAAAAAAGAAATGAAGGCTCTAATTTGAATATCACCAACGAGAGGAACTAAATTAAGCTTCCTATCTTCAGGCATAGCCTCATTGTGAAGATAGAGTTCACACAACAAGTTCTACTCACTATTCGTTGCTTCTGCAAAGGTCTCAATAAACTGCTGAGGTGTAGACACTTGGTGGGGTCGTCCATCTTTGATTGCTTTCACTTGGAGGAACGCTAAGCGTTCTTTCAAAAACACAAAATGGTTTCCTAGTGGCAAGTAACCTTTGGACCAAGTCAAAGATAAGGGACAGTTTGGTTTTTAGCTTCTTGTTTTCCTTGTGTTATGCACGAGACTGTTCAAGAACTTCCCAATTTTTGTATGCATAGTTGAGCCATAATGACTTCTGTTGCTGAAATGTCTTTCCTTGTGAGAGATTATACTCTGTCTTCCATGTGTTCCTCAGTTCTTGAAAACTGGCGGTCTGGGTGTGAGCATTGCTGACACATCGAGGTTTAGTTTGGATGTGAGCATTGCTTAGACATCGAGGTTCAGTCTGGGCGTGAGCATTGCTTACACATCGAGATTTAGTCTGGGTACACACAGTCTTAAAAGACTTTGGTACTGGTTTCTGCTCTGTAACAAGTAGGGTAGGCCGGGGTGGTTTTATTTCTTCCTCCAAAGTCTTTGAAGACCCTGCTGGTTCTTGTGTAACAGCAGGGTATTCCTTTTTAACTATAACAGGAGGAGATACCGTACTGGCTCTAGGCAACGGAACTTCGATTATCTTATAACCAGCTCGAGAATAGAGATCACCACATTCACTGCACATGTATTCATTGTGTCGATCCTTTTCTGCACTCTTTTTAGCTGCAGATGCTACCTGAGCTAACATGTACAGATTGAGTTCCTTTTCATAAGCTTCCCTTTCCCTTGTTAGCTCTTGCTTATAAGCCTCAATTTCAGATTGTAAAAACTCGTTTTCTTCCTAAAGGGAGGTTAAAGTAACCGGGCCTTCTATAGCAGTTGCAGGTTCCAGTGGATGGGAGGATCGTTGTTCGGTGGCGACTTCATGATTTGCATCCTCAACAGGTGGTTCTTGTGTATCACCTGTTAAGTCAGTGGTTGGTTTTTGTGTAACAGCCACATCTAGGTCGTCTTCCTTTTGTTTCCCAACAGGTGGTTCTTGTGTAACACTTGTTAAGTCAATGGCTGGTTCTTGTGGAGCAACCACATGCCATACATCGTCTTGGGTGTCTATTTTAGATGAATCAGCAGCTGGTTCTTGTGGAGCAGCTGCATCTTTTGAAAAAAATGATGTCACAAAATCATGAACGCTTTGCATTTCGGCACCCAAGGGTGAGGAAGGTGAAGGTTCAAGGCTAGGCGGAGTACGGGATTTTAGGATGATAGGTGGGGAATTTGGGGAAATGGCCTCAGTTGCTGCAGACGTCCTTGTTCATCGCCGAGGTAAGGAAGTAGGAAAAACAGTGGTTTTTCTCTTACGAGCACTTTTCCTTAGGGTAGGGGGATTATCAGAAATAGCGACTTCCTTAATTGAGGCCCTCATTCTTCTCTTTAGTGGGGTTGCAACTTTCTCTTGTCTTTTCCTTTTGAGCATAATAATGGGGGTATTGTCATTCGAATTATCGGTGGGAATATGGGCGAAGAGAGTGGATGATTCAGCTTCATTAAGGGGTGGGGTCTTTTGCATATTTTCAGTGCTCAATTTGGGTGTTCAGCTGCTGGTTGCTGATTTTCGCAGCTTGTTGGGGATTTTCTTTTGCTGGTTGAAGGATTTCAGTAGCTTGCTGGGGATTTTCTTCTACTGGTTGAAGGATTTCAGCAGCTTGCTGGGGAGGGTTGTTAAGGGGAAGGGGATTATGCAGGGCAAAGCCTCTATGAATTAAGAGCTGAACCAAACGATGGTGCGTGAGGGAGAGGAGTGGGTGCCTTACATTCACGGAATAGTGTGCCATATTTTTTAGACAGCCAAGCAGATAGTATGGCATATTTATTAAACGACCATGCTTTAAATGATTCAATAACACAAAGTCGTGTTGGTAGACTACCTGATAACGTCCCTTGCAGGTGAAGTAGTGCTTAACAAACTCTGTAACCTTCGGCCATGGCGGTGGTA
>APFE031459670.1:50042-68823 GCA_000404065.3 Pinus taeda | reverse complement strand
TCCCCCCCCCCCCCCAACTGTGGCTAGAATGATATGCTTGAAGGTACGGTGATTTTGGCAATCATATCAATATCTTCTCATTAACTACAATTTACTATTTACACCTAAACATGCATACCTTTATATTTTACCTTTGGTTGTTGCGCGAAAAATATAATCTCGTCATTAATAGATCGATGATGGTCATAAAAAAGGGTTTATAAAGTATGAGGGTTTTTATACACAAGGTTTTCTTTATTCACAGGAAGTAATAGTGAAGGAACATAATTATCAGGATGAATGGCTGATTCCTTTAATGAAGAATGATATGTATCCATCATTTTTGAGAGAAAGTAACGGCTCATTCTCGGGAAAAATGGGAAAATTGGTGCTTCTTAGGAAAAATGGAAAAGATTGGTGTTTCAGCACCGGGAAATGGTGTTTCAGCAATGGGAAATGGTGTTTCAGCAACGAGAAATGGTGTTTCAGCAACGGGAAATGGTGTTTCAGCAACGGGAGATGGTGTTTCAGCAACAGGAAATGGTGTTTCAGCAACGGGAGATGGTGGGAAAATGTTGCTGAAGGGAAGTGAGAGGGAATGAATTATGATTTGAAGTGAAATGGCAATGTTTCCCAAGCCGAAGCTTGATCCTTCCTATATTGAAATTGTTCTTCTCAGCCATCCTCCGAAGCTAAGATTTGCAAAATAGTTAATTGTAACATGGAAACCCTTGACAGGGATTATTAGTTAAGAAATATAACCTAAAAATAAATATATAAATAGAAAAACTAAATGCAATGAGGGATAGCAGACTCCCCCAAAAAGACATAATGTATATCTGTCATGTAAGTGGCTTTGAAATCCTCTTTAGAAATAGGTTGTTGATACAAACGGAGCCGATACCCATTCACTAACAATGGTGTTCTCGAATCATCAATTGTTAGGAGTCTGACTGTTCCATTTAGGAAAACAGTATCTACTTCATAAGGTCCTAGCCACCTTGTTCTTAATTTACCTTGAAAATTTTCAAAACGGGAGTCATACAGTAGAGCCCAATTACCTTTTTGGAACTTCTTATGCTTAGTGGTTTTATCATGCCACCTGGTTCTTTGTTGTTGTATCATAGTTGTTTGGTGGATGGCATCCAACCTCTTTTCATCCAATTCCTGAAGCTGCTGCAACCTAGCTGTCTGTGCATCAGTTAAGTCAAGGTTAACAGCTAAAGCAGTCCTTAAGGTTTTGATTTCAAATTCCACAGGAAAAACAACACTTTTACCATAAACTAATTCATAAGGTGAAAAACCCGTATTATTCCTCCAAGTAGTTCTATAAGCCCATAATGCCTCAGGCAACCTTTGGAACCAATCCCTTCTATTCTCCTCTACTGTTTTTGTTAAAATGGCTTCTATGACTTTATTCGTACTTTCCACCTACCCATTGGCCTGGGGGTGATAAGGCGTAGTCATTTTATGCTTAATGTGATATTTCTGAAGTGTATCTTTAAAGCCATGAGAGTTGAAGGGAGGTCCTCCATCTGTGACTAGTTCTCTAGGCAATCCAAACCTAACAAAGATTTCTTCAAATAAAAAGGTTAAAACGGATTCTTCATTAGCTCTAAGGAGTGCCTTAGCTTCCACCCATTTAGTCATATAATCTGTGCAAACCAGTATATAAACTCTTTGATTGGATGGAGGATTGATGGGACCTATGAAATCTAGAGCCCATTTTTCAAAGGGTTCAAGTATTACCTGGGGGTTTAGTGGCATTTCATCCCTATGATTAGGCTGGCCCATTCTCTGACAGCTATCACAGGCCCTAACATATTTCTTTGCATCCTTGAAAAGTGAGGGCCAATAATAACCCATTCTAAGAACCTTATGTGTTGTTCTTTTATCAGCAAAATGCCCTCCACAAGGGCCATCATGACAATCCTTCAATATATCAGAAACTTCATCTTCTCTGATGCATCTCCGAATTTCCTAATCAAGTCCTGTATGAAAAAAACACCCACTTATCTAGTTGTACCTAGCACTTTGCTGAATGATCTTTCTCTTCTCTCTGTGTGACAGGTGTGATGGTAGCTTCCCTGCAACTAAATAATTGGCAATGTTTGCATACCAAGGTGAGTGAGCAGATACTGCAAATAAATATTCATCAGGAAAGGAATCATCTACTGGAGTGTTCTCATCATTTTTTATCTGAGAAAGGAAATTAGCAACTACATTTTCTTTACCTGGTCGATCTACAATTGTAATATCAAATTCTTGTAGTAATAATAACCATCTGGTAACTCGAGCATTTGTAACTAATTTGTTCATTAAATACTTAATGGTGGAGTGATCAGTATGAAAAAAAGTAGTGTAACCGGTAATATAATGTCGAAACTTATTAATAGCATAAATGACTGCTAAAAATTCTTTTTTGATAACTGTGTAATTAAGTTCAACAAGGGTCATATTTTTAATAATAAAATAGATAAGGAAGATTTTTTTCTTCTTGACCCAATATAGCTTCAATTGCAGTATCTGAAGCATCAGAGGATATATGAAAGGGGACTGCCCAATCAGGTCCTCTTAAGTTCATTAAATGTTTTTTGACAACCATCAGTCCACTTGAATTTAGCATTTTTCATAAGTAACACAAACAAAGGAGAAGCTATTTTAGAAAAATCCTTGATAAATATTCTATAATATCTAGCATGTCCTAAAAAAATTCTTACATTAGTTTGTGTTTTATGGATAAGAAGAGTCTAAATTACCTGCACTTTATCTGGATCAGCTTGAATTCCTAGGAATGAGATGAAGTGTCCCAATACAATTCCTTGATTGATCATCATATGGCATTTTTTAGTACTTAAGGCCATATGTGCTTCTATACATTGTTTAAGTACTTTCTCAAGGTTTTGTAATGCATCTTCAAAAGTCACACCATAAGGAGTAAAGTCATCCATAAATATTTCTAAGGAGTCATTAAGCATATTAGAGAAAATTCCTATCACTACTCTTTGAAATGTTGTTGGAGCATTACATAGCCCAAATGGAAGAACTCTATAGCCAAAAGTCCCCCATGGACCAGTAAAAGTGGTCTTGTCCTGGTCTTGGGGTGCAATCTTGATCTAATTATATCCGCTAAATCCATCCAAAAAGGAAAAGAATCTCTTTCGTGACAAATTGTCTAGCACTTGGTCAATAAATGGTAAGGGGAAATGATCTTTATGAGTGGCTTTATTTAGAGCTATATAATCCACACACACTCTCCATTTCCCATTTTTCTTAGGTACAATCACTAATGGAGAAACCCATTCACTATCAGATATAGGATATATAAATCCTGCATTCAGCAATTTTTGAAGTTCTTCTTTCACAATTTCCCTTAAATTGGGATTCATTCATCACCGGGGTTGATAGACTGGGTGAGACCCCTCTTTGATATAGATACAATGAGTACATAATTCAAGAGAGATTCCCTTCATATCTATGTAGTCCCATGTGAATGCTTCCTTATTCTCACGAAGTAACTTCATTAACTATTGTGTTTCAGCATCTGTTAGGTTAGGGTTTATATTTAATGTTTTTCCAGGATCGATTTCTATTATTATACTCTTGGAGGAGATATCAGCTGATGTCTGAGATGAATTTGTTGGGACTCAGGTTTTGATGGGATTCAGGTTCCAAGATTGTAGTCAATTGATCATGTGTTTCAAAGTTAACCGAAGAAGGTTCAGAAATAAAATTACTAATTAGTTCATCCTCGGTTGTATCTTTAAAAGTTAAGGCTTGTTCAACAGTCAAGATGGGTTAGGTCTCATCATCCTCATAGTCTAACCATACATAGTTATCATTTTTAATCATGGGGGTAGCATGAGGGTAAAGAGTAAGCTACTTGGTTTCACATCTGTTAGAAATTGTCATTGAATCTAATCTACAACTGATGAAGGCATCTGTTGTAGCCATCCAAGGTCCCCCTAAGATCAATGGATGTCCCCCCAACTTTGTTTTAGTATGTAATACAACAAAATCAGCTGGGTAATTCCAAGATTCGACTGAAATTATCAGGTCTTCAATAACTCCTTCTGGTTTGATTGTGGAATGGTCATCTAGTTCTAGAATGGTTGGTTTTTCCCTAATTACATTCTTTAAATGTAATAATTGTGCAGTTTCAAGTGTCATAATATTTATAGCAGCACCTAGATCTACTAAAACTCTAGAAACTAAAGTTTTTCCAACCTGTACTGTAACTGTAGGATGACTAGGGTCACCATATTTCATAGGAGGGGTTTTTCCTTACATTAAAGCAGCTAGATCACCCATCACATGAATTGTGAGGGGATCTTTAGCTTTTCTTCTAGGTTTCTTAATGCAAATATCTCTAATAGTTCTAGCATAAATTGGTACATCTCTAAGTGTTTTTAAGAGTGGAATTTTAACATACAAATTCTGCAATTCTCCTAAGAGGTTAAAATCAGGTGGCTCAAGTGTCTTGGTAAGAGCCAGATGTTCAGGGAATGGTGTCTTTGTTGTTTCAACAGTTTTACTAGAGGATAACTCAACTGTTCTAGCATTGTTATTAGATGAATTTCCTTTTCCTGTCTCCTCTTTATCAGAGTCATAAGAAGTAATGTCATCAATAATGGGTTCCACTATTCTCTAGAGTGCAAATGAATATCATTACATTGCATAGGGAAAACAGGCTGGTTTTGAATATCAATGACCTGCAGAGCTTTATTATTATTAAGGTTGGGGTTCGGTTGCACAGACAGCTAGGGTCTCATTGTCTGGTTATTTGGTGGAGCATTTGATGGCAGGGAAAGAGATCGCTGATACTAGGGAAATTGGTTTGGAAATGGGATTTGCTGAGTTGTCCAGTTTGGGTTCCATTGATTAAAATAAGATTGTTGTAGAGCCTAGGGAATCCATATTGTAGGATCGAAAAAGGGAGGTTTTGGTTGTTGCATGGGTGGGAAGTTCATTTGGTTGAAGGGTGGTTATTGCATTTGATTCAAGGGCGGGTAATTTGCTTGAAAAGGAGGATGATTATTCCAACGATTAAATGGCATATTAGAATTCGTACCTTGTCCTCATGGTTGCCATTGCCTCCTCTGTGTTAGCAAGTAAACTGCTTCAGCTTCTTCTTCAGTTGGTTGCAGTGCTGCTTCTATTACTGGTAACGAAGGGCATTGTTGAGTCTCATGGTCCTTCTCACAATAGTGCAAATTCGTGCCTTGTCTAGTGGGCATTCCTTTAGTGGGTGTTTTTCTCTGCATTTTGATCAGAAAATAACCAAAATAGCTTCTACCTCCACCAGCTTCTTTTTAACCTGCAAGGTATCAATTTGCGAAGAAAAAAAGCTTAACATTTTAGTTTTAAATTCTTCAAGTAAGTTACCTATTTCATCCCATGTTGCTCCTCCACTAGCTGATTTTCGGACTCTTGAGTATGTACTGCCTTTGCATTTTACTCTGTTTGCTACTTCTCTTGAACATCTCTTACAGAGGTTGACAATCTCGTCATATGATTCCTTCGATATATCCCCTTTTCCAAGCATATTCAACATGTCTAAGAAGTCATCTCGTACCCCTTTTAACAGTATTGACTTAAGAATATCCTTACTCATATTCGGATGATCAGATCACTGCAAATTATATTGTAATCTTTCCACGAAATCCTCCAGGTTTTTGTCCTCCTTTTGAACTGTCTTAAATAATTCCTCCTTCCTTTATATTGTTCGGAAATAGTCCTGGTATTTGGCCAAGAATTTTTCTTTCATTTGATCCCATGTTGTGACCACATGTCTTCCCAGGCTCATGAACCACCTTAGTGCATTTCCTTTTAATGTTGTTGGAAATAAATTTTAACTTCTGAGAATTAGTAACATAATCATAACTCCTACATAATATATCAAACTCAAACAGAAATTCATCAGGGTCTTCAGATGATAAACCATGGAAATTGGGTAGGGTTGAGAGCGGGAAGTTCTTCATAGGAGTTTCCCCTTTAGGAAGATCTCCAATATGGAATTCCAAGGTGGAAAGGGAATTTTCTCCTCCTCCTTCTCTTCGCCCCCCACCAACGGGTCCTTCATTATTTTCATCCATTGGTTGTTCCCCTGTTTCACTTGCTCGATCTTCAGTGCTTTCTGTTGGGCTCTCAATGTGCTGAACTGGTTCCTTAACTTCAATATCTTCTATTGGTTCTTCAATATCTTCCAGTGACTCCTTGATTTGTTTTATTGTCTCTTCAGCCCTTTCTAGTCCCAATGCTCCCTCCATTTCGTAATCTGTCTCGAGAGGGTGCCAAGTCTGTGGCCTTCGAGAGCTTATCTTCTGAGATGTTTCAGCTTTTGAAATAATGTCATCAATGAAAGTTTTCCTTCCTCCTCTTCCTTGGCCCCTCCCGCCTATAGGGTTAGTTTTCCTGTGTCCTTTCATGCATCCTGTACATCTAAAGAAAATCATTAATTCTCTTAAAATCTTCGGTCACCTTCCCCGGAAACAGCGCCAAAATGTTGGTCACTTTAATTGCTTACTAACTAAACAATCGAGTGCCACATAAATTGTCAACCCGAGAAAGTCCAATTATTTCAAAGGAAGCTACGTACTATATGTACTCAATTTTAATATTACTAAAAGCTGTAGTATACATAAATCACACCCTGTTAAATCTTTACATGGTGTTACAGTAACTACACTCTATTGCAGATATCTAATAAGAGATGTATATTTAATCACAAAGAATAAATATTCACAAGAAAACACTGGGTGTTCTGTAACAAAGGATCAGGACCCTATCCCTAGAGTAGGAACCTTCAGAACCTGCCTCTGTTATCGAGTTCAACAATTCACTCTGTAAACCTAATCACCGGTGAGGCACTCATGAAATAGCATCAATCGATTAAAAGAGAAACAGAGTTCCAGCAAAAGTAAAATAACATCCATAAATAGTACTTGTTAACAATGTATGAACATATATCACACTTAACACACAACAGAAAGAGAATGGGTATATCTTGTGATGAAGGTGGGCCCTGTCCTTCTCACAAGATTCCCTAGGACATAAAAGCTAAGATGAGGTACTCAAAACAAAACTCTATTCATTCATTAATATACGATATTACAGAAAATATTCAGTCTCGTTCCTTCAACTACAATCCTTGTTTGACAGCTTCTTTATCCCCCCTTCTAATGTAGATGTCTCCTCTTTATAGAGGAGACATCTATTACAAAAGATTTTCATTATATATTCTAGTTCAACCCTTTATACAAAAATAGGGAAATCAGTTTCCCGTCAACAGAATGTTGTTACAGTAATTTAGATTATGAATGTTACAACCAATGTAATAGCTTCCTCAATGATCGATCAGGTTCCTTTCTTGTTGTCAAATTTGGCACGCAAATCTCAACTATCTCCTTGAGATTTTCATGTTGTTCTTGTTGTTTCGGCTTCGAGATTTATGTGTTGTTCCTGTTGTTTCAGCAACTGCAAAAGATAGTCCTGCCAGCTTTATGTAGTTTCAACAATGCGGTCTACACATCATTCTTTAATTGTTCAAAAACTTAGTCAACCTCAAAGATCAATGATAAAGATAGCATGATTATGTGTTAAATAATTATACATATAGCAATGAGAAGAGTCATTGTATACCTTTAGAATGATTGAGTCAAAACACTAGCAAGGACTTTCAAATATGGGTTGAAAAGGGTAATATTATGACAAAATATAAGGTCAAAGAGAGATAATATAAGGTCCTAACAATACCACTGATCCAAATTTAAATAGGAAAAAAAAAATTATAGATATAACCACACACATAGAGATGGAGTGGAAACAAAATTTCATTTCATTAATATCAAAGACTTAAAATATACTTACATATATAATGAAAATACACTATCTTGGGTGATGCTACCTTATCTTTGAGAAGAGGTGTGGCAGCGAAATTCCTTTGAATTGTGTTATAGTGAGGCTCCAAGGCCTATTTATTATTAAGAAATAATGGATGGCCCTAAACATAAAAAAATTCTAACCCTAGGAGATGAAACACCAAACTATGGGCCCCGTTGGGGTATGTTGGTATGTAAACTTCACACGGTTGTAATTTTGGCATGCAATCTATATTTGACGCACACGATAGCTCATTAGAAATATCTATCTGAGGAATAAATTTGCTAATATTCAATATTGAGTTGAAATATTTGAATCACCAATAGTGGTTTCCCAGAAAAACATCATTTAAGGCCTCAAAATGGCTACAAAACTTCATGATCCAAAAAAATGCCAAAAATAGTAAATTGTGGTACAATTAAGGAAACTGGAAAACTAAAATAAACAATGGTGGGGGTCCAAGTGGAATAGGTATGTGTCCACCAGTAACCACCTAGATTAGTCAAACATATCACAAATATGTAATCTACAAGTGTAAACAATAGATTTGACCCTAGGGGTCTTACACTTATCCGAGAATTGCTAAGAGGCATTGTTCTACTATACCATTAGTTTCATTATCATCTATTAGGCCATATATATATTTTCCATTAATTTATAGATCCAGACATGAGGGAATCCATACATCATAACTGTCATAATACATACTTATAAAAGGAATAATAACAACATAAATATTTATAATACATTACCCATAAAATCCACATATATATGTATACATTTACACATAACATGTTAAGGAAATAACCTCTTATTAACTAATGCAAAATCCAACCCAGGAGTAGACTACCATGTTCCACCCAACTATAGAATGATTGGGCCAAATATCTCTTCATCCATTCACTCGTGTGCAATATTCGAAGCATGAATGTGGGACTCAAACTAAAAGAACCAACTAGGGCATCCCGAGGCTAGACATCATCACCCTCATTAATGAAAACCATCCTTTATGGTAATCCACGCAAAGTCACTAAGACAACACAATAATATGTAATAACAGTCTTAACCATGATCTCCACTAGATCACTAGGCCAGAAAAATCATGGATGTCACTAGATTTCTCCACCTACACCATAAGGAATTTTCATTTCTCCTAGTCTCTCAGGCTTTACCACAATCCAGAGTTTGATTATGGGATTACTAGGCTTCAAACCAAGACACCACCATATAGGATTTTCCATATATCCCTCCATTCACTATCAAGGATTATGAGATCAAATCAAAGGCAACCACCTCTAGGCTTTTCCGTATATCCCTCCACTCACTGACAAGGATTCTTAGGCCTACTGAGGCAACACAAAATATGGCTTGACCGTAACCCATAAACTAGTTTATGGGTCACTAGGGAATGTGTTATTTCTTTCATGGATCCACCTCACTCATCCTTAAATCCATCGTACAATCTAGCTCAAGAAAAAAATGAGAACCCCATCATACAATGTTTATTCAAAATTAGCAAGGTTAGGCTAAAAACATTGTCACACCTAGAAAAACCCATGCCATGACAACAAAGAACCACGTGAAATATTATGCATACCAAATCTGGAAAGTAAATCACCCATACAAATCGATACCTACAAGGAATCCCATTGTAGTTACTTGATCCCGCTCTTCCTTGCTTCATCCTTCCTTCCTCTTACCTTCTTTTCCTTTCTTAATCCAATCCAAAAGTGCTCCAAGAAAACTCTAAGTGTCCAAGAGTGAGAAAGAAAGAGAGAGAGAATAATGATAGAGCTCCAAATCTAAATTGACAAAAAGGTTACACTAACCAAGCTTGCCAATTGATCCCCATAAGCATTTTTATCAATGAGGCTTCTATTTTCTTCAATTTCGATTATTTTCATTAATTCCCCCCCCCACATGCAACATGTGACCTTATACCTTCCTTTTCTCCTATTTTCCATTATTTTCGTAAATAAATGTCAATTAATGTCACTTTGTGTTTCAAAAGCCTTAGCTATTTCCTTAGACATAATAACCGAAATGAACAACCACTAGGATTAAGCTTGGACTATGTGTCCCCTTACCGTGGTCTTATATATTTTTACGTAGATTTTTAACCTTGGTTGTTAGAAGAATAATGAGAAAGCAATTTTTCTCAGGGTTTTGACACATGGAGGGGTTGGTTGGTTCTTGAAGGTTCTGTACATTCTAAGGAAGGTCAGGTTGGTATTTTCTTGTTGGTTCCACTTGCTTAACTATGCATGGGGAGTTTAATCATATCATAGTAACTCTTCATCACATGTTTATCTTAGTATTTTGGTAACTCAGACAAATGTCGAAGGAGGGTGTTACACTCTCTACCTCTCTCTCACACCTCCCTCGTTCTCTCTCTCATCCCCATCACTCTCTCTCCATTCAGTAGCTATTTTACAATAACCTTCCCTCTCTCCTTCTCCCCCCCCTTGCCCCTCTCCCTGCTCTCTCTTCCCCCTCCATCTATATGATGGATAATTTTCCCTTTATGTAATCAATGCTACAAAAATTCCTAAAATATTTCATGTCTTAATTATTTATTATGAAACGAGTTATGTTCTTTGGGATGTGGTATTAATAATCCATTGTATTGGTCCATGGTATTGTACCAAGACATATTTAATACTTAATAATATCCATGGTAAGGTGGAGATAGATATCTATGGTTAAGAAACATGTTATATTGTAAGTATTAACTTTTTATGTGCTTATTAATTCAATTTAAATATGTTTATCTAATTGTCTATTTATTTATTGATCACTATTAATTTATCATTCACCAATTCAAAATATAATGTTTAACTTTGAAAAATAAAATTTATTATTCAACATTATTCAATAAATAAATTTCAAATATTTCTTATTAAATCCTTTGCACAATATAGTGTCATGTGGGTAACTACCTTACATATTTTATGCCATAATATATGGATATGGTTAGAACATTCATGCATGATTTTTAGATATTTATGTATAGATTTTTTAGTAGAAAACCATCCAAAAATAAAATGTTTGAAAATAACCTATACTCAAGTAAATAACATATCTATCATTAATTACTTGCCAGATTTATTTCCCACCATTATATATTTTTTCTTTCACACTTGTGTAGAAGTAAAAGTGTAAATTCTTGAGCAAGCCATCTACTTATCCACTTCATATCATAGCCTACCAATGGAACTTCTAATTATTTGTACAATTTTTCTCACGGAATAATTTCTAGGTTGAGTTGGAGGGGCTAAGTTGCACTCCAAAACATAATCAAAATATAAAATATTGAATCTTATTATGTTTATTAATTTTGACTTTTTGTTATTTACTAAATCAAATTCAAATGTTTACACTCCAACATCTCCACCATACTCTCCATCTCATTAATTTTATTTTTAATTGAACCCACATATAAATTCCACTTTGGTAAATCCAATGTTGAATTTATATTTTGTTTATACATAATAATTATATCAATTTTTAAATAGGGATATCATTGAAATTAGATTAACTTTGTTTAATGTTAAATGTTAAACATTTATACTCGACATCTACCCTATAGTGGGGTTTATAGCGCCTCTTCGCGCAAAAAAAAAAAGCGCCTATTTAAAGGGGAAATTAAACTATTTTAGATTGGTTTTAACTTGGGATCTACCAAGCATTCATTGTGATCAAATCCCTTGAAATGCAAACCTCTTTTAGAATGAAGACAGATTAGATCCCTAGAACTTTGATACTTTCTTCTTTAAGATTAATCTAAGCTCATTAAAAAAAACAAATGTCTTTATTTAAACTAATATTCAAAATTTAGTTAATACTCTCATCCACTTTACATTTTCAAATACTTACTTTGCCCACTAAATTTCTTAGATACTTGCATTTATTCAATTACATAACTTGAATATAAGATTGTTACCATTATAATAAAGTTAATGACTAAACTAAATCAAAATGATATATATTTTCACTTTTTAATATTTTCCCATCACCAAAAAAAAATATCAAATACACACATAATTTTCAACTTTGAAAAAAATTGTAATTCTCTATTAAAAAACTCAATTTTATGATTACGACAATATCAAATACATGCTTATTTTTCAACTTTGAAAATTCTATGTTATGTTTGGCACTTATTTATTTATAGATAAAAAATGGAAAATAAAGCAGGAAACCCGACAGGGAGCTCTAATAAAAAATGTTTTGATCTTATTATTTCTCACACCATCTGTTTCTCATAGAATCCTATTTTGAACAAATGCCCGTTCGACTTCTTTTAACAACGAGATGAACAACCCTTCACTAGATGTTGCCCAAGCCCAAGGGACCTTCGGCATTCCAGATACTTTGTATTCTTAGGAGAGGATTTTGTGGATGATAAAAGGTTGCGAAAACCCTACTGGAGACAGAGGCATTATCTGCATTAGAAGTATAAGTAGACTATTGACTGATCAGTGCCTCCTGTAAGTTGAACAATCCCTAAATGTATAGGCTTTGCTAGTTATCCATGAATTATTTCAGCTGCCTGAAAATTTGAGAGTTGACATGTAAGATACCAAATAGTAATCACTATTACCATTTATGACCTTTCAAGTATCCCACGAATGAGGATCCTGTAAATGCATTGGTCATAGCACATGACATAATATTTGTTGCGTTTGTTTTGTTGGAGGTAGTGGATGGCATGCATACCCTTTGTTACATGTTCTCTTCCCTTTACCCTTTGTTATGTGTTCTCTAGTGACATCAAGTTGTGGAATCAACGACTGGGAAGGAACAAGGGTGGCAGGTGTACTCATAGCTAAGCTTGATATGTAATCAGTTGTGGCATCAAACACTCAGTAAGTACAATGGTGACAAGTGTACTCGTATCTAAGATGAGATAGTTCTTGATTAAATCCATTCTCTCCTCCATATGACATATCTACAACATTCAATATCTTAGCCTGAAGCCTTGGGTCAAACATGTCAAATTCACTCAACTCTGTCTTAAAGTCTACAGATCCATCCAAAATCAAACCATAAACATTAGGTTGAATCATTACTGGATTAATATAAAACTGAGTTGCCAGCTTTGCTCTTTTTTTAACATAGTTGTGAGACTTCTCCATCTGAAGACGTGCAACCTGTAGGGTTGATTTCCCTCCACTTCCCTGCTTTTTAGGGAGGTTGACAGTAAACTTGTGAAGCACTTCACAAGTGTTACCATTTAGAGTGAAAAAAAAATAAAAATTCCATTACCATCCACAACTTCTTCTCTTTTCCATCTTCTGTGACAATAGTTCTTGTGTACAGCACCAAGCCATTAGGCAGAACCCTGTTGTAGAGCTTCAACCTTTACTGAGTAGAAGTTATTTCTTCCAAAATCGATTCCCAGATCACTCGACTCTTAATGTTCAAATTCGCCTCTCTCCACTCCACTCCACACAACATCTTCAGATCTAGGTTGTTCCACAAGCCCTCCTGACTGTGATAGGGAACGATCTCCGATGTGATCCAATTTTCCATTTCTCATTGCATATTAACAATTCTAATTGCTGCTAAAATCACATGAACTAAATATATATCAGTAAACGTTCAGATATTTTATGGAAAAGTGACCAATTATCATAGGTAGATATGCGATGGAAAAATAAAAGATTAAAACAATACAAATATATTATCATGTTTCCTCAGCCCTGAACCGGCCAAGCACACCAGGGCATGATAAAAATGGAAATGTTGTATTAAAAGAAATAAAACCCACTAGTCAGCTCTACAAAAGAGAGTATGAACCAGGAGAGTCTCGCTCTACAGAACGCTCTACATTTTTCATGTACATAACACATTATATAGTAATAACCTAAGAAATAGAAACTAATTCATATCCTGAGGTCACCTGAACCAACTCACACTATTCTAGGATATTATCCATTATCTTCAACACATTCGACCTATATGAAATCTCACCTCTCGGGGGTAATGACGGGACATCCATAAGATTGAGTTATGTAATTGACATTGAATACATATTTTTTAACAACAACAGTAATTCTTTCATCATAGTTCTGGGAGATGAAGATGAAAATCCATACCTAAAGTTTCAATGCATTCCATTAAATCAATTAAAGAATGAAAATCTATCGAGCGTTTTTCATAAGACACCGAAATAATTTCGTGGAATTTGGATATTGCAAATTATAGGGGTATTATTTGTAATCTTCCCAAAAATGAATACAAAGTTTTCAAATTGAATCAGTACACCATGATGTTTACCATACCAATTGAAATGGCCAAACATATAAAATCCACACAACATGATGTAGCACTGACGCCTTACTATTTGGGAAAACTTGATATGTTCTTGGTAAACACCCATGATAGGGTTCATGTTTGTGATCCACAGGGGTCTATTAAGGTCACATTTGATGAGTACTAGTTGTGTCTAGACCACGATTTTAAGTCTAGATGCTTTAGCTTCATTGATCTAATTCTAGGTGGTATTTTCGTTACAGATGGACAATATATTGACATTTCTGTTTTTATTCCAAATGACAATGCTGATGATGAATGGATGGTCGATGACGTTTCTACTAGCTAGTATGACAATGATGTTGATGTTGATCCTAGGATGATGAACGTGAGAAACTTAGTTACAGGAGAATCGATGGCAAAGATTACACCTAATGCTTCCAACGGTTCGGAATTGAGAAAGAGGGTAATGAGATATCTAATAACGACACTTTGATAAAAATGGCAATGTTTGTATTAATAAAAATAAAACCTACTAGTTAGCTCTACGAAAGAGAGTTTGAATTAGAAGAGTATGGATCTATAGAACACTCTACATTGTTCATCCATATGACACATTAGATAGAAAACATTGTTTTAGAGAAGTTATAACAACATCCCAAGAAATAGAAACTAATTCCTATCCCGAGGTTACATGAATCAACTATACCTATTCTAGGATATTCTCCATTATCTTCAACACTCCCCCTTAATAGAGAATGAGTTCAAATATATGCCTAACATCTCACTAAACATTTGAAACTTAACTTTTCCAAGAGGCTTAGTGAAAATGTCTTCAACATTATCACATGTATTACAATATTCCAAATGAATTTCTTTGTGTTGCACTTTCTCCCTGAAAAAGTGGAATTGAGTGTCAATATGTTTAGTGTTTTTTTGGAACACCAAATTATCAACAACTTGATTAATCTCTGGCTATTGCATTTGATTGTTGTTGCGACTGTCTATTCTTTCCCAACACCTTGGAGAAATCTCCACAACCAAACTGCCTCATACATTGTTGCACACATAGCTTGATATTGTGCTTCCGATGAGGACAAGGAGACTGTGTTCTTCTTCTTGCTGCTCCATGTGATCACCCCAGATCCAAGGCTGAATGCATAGCCTATTATAGATCTACGATCATCTACATTTCAAGCCCAATTTGAATCTATAAATCCTACCAATCTAAAATTAGAAGAGTTAGTGTAAATAATTCCATAATATACAGTACCTTGCAGATACCTCAAAACATTCTTTGTTGCATTCCAGTGGCTTTCAAGTGGCTTAGACATAAATTGGCTTAGCACACGGAATGCATAAGTCAAAGTAGGTCTAGTGGTGGTTAGGTAGAATAGATGTCGAACTAGCTGTCTATAAAGTGTTGCATCCGCTGCGTTTGAGCCATCCTCACACTGTAATTTGATGCTCCGTTGCAATGGTACCGGTTTCGGCTTACATTGATCCATTATAAACGTTTCTAAGAGGCCTTTGACATACTTTGATTGAGATAGAACTGTTTGACCCGAATCCCTCTAGATATCGAGACCTAACAAGATCTGAGTTCACCAAGGTTCTTCATCTCGAACATTTGTGACATCTGTAGCTTGATTTCATCAATTAGATATGTAGAATCATCTCTAATTATCAAATCATCTACATATAATGAAATCAACACTACGCACTCTTCTTCATATTTCATGGTGTAAAGGTTAGGCTTATTCTTACTTCTATTATAGTCAGCTTGTAGAAAAAATGAATCAATATTCTCATACCATGACCTAGGAGCTTGTTTTAGTCAATAAAGTGCTTTCTTCAATCTATAGACTAAATGTTATTTTCCTTTTTGGACAAACCCTTCCTGTTGCTCTAGATAAACCTCTTCTTTTAGTTCGCCATTAAAAAATGTAGAATTTACATCTAGTTGGTGCATCATCCAATGTTTCTTAGTAGCTAAAGCAAAGGTTTCTGATGGTGTTCAATTTAGCTAAAGGGGCAAAGGTTTCTTCATAGTCTACCCCTTCCTTTTGTGTGTACCCCTTTGCAACCAATCTAGCTTTCAATTTTTCTATAGTTCCATCTGCATTAATTTTCATTTTATATAAACATTTACAACCTACGGTTTATTTTCCTCTAGGTATTTCAACCAATTCCCGAGTGTTATTTCTGATTATTGAATCATATTCCTATTGCATGGGTGTTTTCCATTCACTACTTTCATTTACTTCTTTATAACTAGACGGTTCAACCAAATTCATCATACTAGTTATAAAATCATTTTCCTTATATCTTGTAGGCTTTGAGCTTTCCTACCTGATCTCTTGAGTGGTGGGGTGGTGGTTTCAAACCTTATTGTTACCGGGAATAGTGTCCACTCAGATGTTGTTATTCCCACTGAGATTGGTGGCTATCTTAGAAACAAACAAGTAAAGCCTACTTTCGCTTTCCTTTATGAAAATAGACAGGAGTGGAACAAAGGAGACCAACATTAGTCTTGCGCTTGATTTCCTCTCCTTCCTGATAGATCCTTGCCACTTCTTCTTTGTCTACCCAGCTTCAAAGAGCACCTGTGGAATCACAACAACATACTACTATCGAAGAACAAAGATTTATATTCATAAATAACACAAGACCAGATGTGTGTTAACCATATAAATGCATATATAATGAAACATACAAGAATATGGAGGAAAACTTGAATAGCTTTATTAAGATGAAAAGTAGCAAGAGGATTACAAGCATATGTTCTGACCCAACATCATCCTCTAGCAAGAAGGCCCTTCTTCACCACAAGTAAAGCTTAGTGTTATCACTCAGGTTTTCCTAGAAGTTGTGTAAGAGGAAAGTATACCCGAGGTAACCACAAACCAACCTTTTAGATGCAGAATCTAGCCAATCTACATCCAGAGAGGGCTCTCTCTTTATAATTCATCTTTGTTCTTAGAAGGTTTTAGGCCAGTCATAGATTCAAAGTTTGTTTTGGGAAAATGGTGGAATCCACAAACTAAGGGCAAGGTTGAGAGCTTTCAGTCCATTGGGCTATGGAGTCAAAGGATGGCTTTACTGGATTTCTATTCTAAACACAAGATGGTATTACAGGGCAAGATAGCTAGACAGAGAACAATCCTTAAAATTTAAAGTGGATGGGATGATCTTGAAGGGATGAAAGGAAGCTAAGAATATTTCACCATTTTCAAAAGAAAGAAGTGAAATGACTACAAAGAAAGAGCAACGAAGGATTCTTTATTATAGTAATCAACAATGTTTAAATTAGCAAAGCAGGAGCATTTAAGAATTCATGCTTATAACTAATTTAGAAGAAAACATTAAGAATAACCACATTTGAAAACAGAATACAATTAAGCAAATTTTGTTTCAATCCTTTATGTAAATTACTCAGAAATGCATAAGATGGTATTATAAACTAATATAAAATTTTAGACAAAGGGTAGAAACACTTATTGAACTATAGTCCAACACATGAATCCTGCAACAAGTCCAGTGCTTTAAATCGTCATCCAGTAAGCCACAAGTAAATTTCTCCAAAATATTTTATTCCAAAAATCTCAATGTTATAGCAGAGTAATAGAATCCACCCCAAATGCTTCCAAGAGTGGAGTATTTATACAAATTCTAAACTAAATATCTTGAAACAAATATCAAAATTGGTTCACAAATCTCTCCAACTATTTACATAAATAGAACTTAATTAAAGGACACTCAAACTAATGCATCTATTTGGAACTATTTTGTATGGATAGGTTATGACAAAGAGAAGAATTCGAATTTGATCCAACTCTTATTTGATGATGAGGCATCCAAGTCACTAATTGTTTCCTTTCTTTGTGCAATCTGCTCCAACAATTTTGCAAACTTGGGGTCCAATGATATTTTTGTATTTTTCAATCCGTAATAGATATGTAAAAAGTGAAAGAGGTTATTGTAGATCAATATGTTGGTGAGATAAAAGTCTTTAATTTTCCCAAAATTCCTCTCCAACTATGCATAATAGTCTCTGTAAAAAATATGTGTAAAACAGAGTTTTACAGAATCTGAACAATGACCTGTAAAGATGCGCATGTATCTCTCATTATAAAATCATTGTGAAAAAACTGAGATAGGTTTTTGTATATGGGTATCTTAGGAACAAAAATATCCTTCAGTTTTGTATGAAGTATTTTGGATTGGCCAAAATACTCTCTGCAAAATGATGACTTAAACTGAAATTTTCTGCAAAAAGTGCTTTCCAACATTGTTTAATATTTCCGAAACCAGAATGGCTGTTAGAAAAGTGAGAGAGGGTTTTGTAGATGGCCCTCCTAAGAACATAAATCTCCTTCATTTTTGTAAAATTCATCTTGGATTGATCACAATATTTTCTGCAAAACTATGACTAAAATATGCAATTTCTGCAAAAATGTTCCTTCTTGTTATGTTTTTTTTTTTTTCATCTTTTTACTTTCTTGCTCTTTTGACTGTTTTACTTTTACTTTAGACAAAACTCAATATTGGTGAAAGTATTATCATCTCTTTTTACCATTTTACTGCCTTCTGTATTCACTTTTACTGTTTACCTTTGACTGCTCTGTAACTTCGTTTTAACTTTCACTGACTTTTACCTGAT
>APFE031459670.1:36421-48309 GCA_000404065.3 Pinus taeda | reverse complement strand
AAGGGCTCAGATTAAACTGTTGAGCACCTTTTATTAACTCTAACTATCTACTTATCTGCCAAGATTAAACTGTTTGGTCAGATATTTATTCTCTAATCTACAACATGAAATTGAAATATGAGTAAGCCAAGTTTAAACAGTTTGACTTATTCATGAATTGTGGCAAAGGTTGGACAAGGTGCACACAATTGTTTTATTACCAAAATGAAGTAGTAGTGGCATTTGGATTTGCACACTTTCCTTGGTCTGTTTTTTGCTTGGGGTTCATTTCTTTCACTTTCTTTTTGACCACTTTATTTTTCTTACCCTTTGATTTTTCTTTTAGGGTATACCCTCTTTACATTTTTTAACTTTTTTGATTTTTTGGTTTTTCAAGAATATGGAACACCTTTGCTCAAGAAAGAAGGTTTGAACATATTCCATAGTTCAATCAAGACAATCATGAAAGATGAAACCTATTGGTATAGGAGGCTAACAGGCACTACAACCCCAATCTTCTATGTTGATAAACCAAGGGTTCTTTAACCCCTAAAAGTGTTGTTTCATACCATAAAGGATCATAGTCAACTGATTACAACATTCCCTAGAATTTCCACCTGAAAAACCACTCAGAACTGGCCAAAACTAGACCATACTGACTGCTCCACTATCAAGGTGTGATGCATACTGACTCCGACACTAGCCAGGTGCAATGCATATTGAAGAGGCCTTCTGTAGGGTGTGATGAGCGAGAATGGACAAATGTCTAAGATATTTTTCTAAGTGGATACTCATGGAATCTTCTAGAAACTTCTCCAATGACACTTGCCTCTTTAAATTTGCCCGAGGATGAGTAAGAGATCCAAGAAATCTCCAAGTGGAACCAAGAATTACAAGTGGAATGACACTAATAAAAAACCCAAAGATGACTCACACCCTTGCAGACATCTATAAATGGATCCCTCATCTGAGATATCTGGAAGCTAGAATTTTGTAATTTGTAAGGAAGTGCTGATAGTTTATCTTTGAGAAGGAACATTGTATTGTTGGGTGATCTTGCTTTTCATGAGGTGAAGAGGGCTTTGATGCTGGGAGGATGATGCTGGATCAGACAACTGTGTTGTAATCCTCTCTTCTATTATTAATAAAGTTCTTTGAGATTTTCTCCATACAATTGTGTACTTGTGAATCTTGTTATTTGTGAATGCCATTGTATGTTCAATTTATTTCTAATTTTGCATTTTTTATGATATAATAGATCAAGATGTTTTGATGGTGTTTTGTTACTTTGTTTCTACTGGTATTCTCTAATCGGGACAAGTAGGAGAAGAGTTGCAAGCTCTATCAATTGGGAGAGAAATCAAGAAAGGAGTTAAGCGAAAGATCCAGGTTGGCCTCTTTGCTTCTCTCTTATCTATCATACATAAAGGAAATCGCAAATTGCTTTGATTGTTTGTTTCTAGATGCCAATCCTAGTGGGACTAGCAGATCGAAAAGACACTAGTTTTCCCAGAAACAATTCCCCAACTTCCTTTCTAAAATATCCAAGTCCTGCCTAACAGGGTAATTCTTCTACTTTGATGGGATTGGCAATGCCTTGGCCATTAATGCCCAAGCCTTTCCCTTCATACCCCATTTTCTTCAACAGTTTGGAGCCAATTCCTATTGTATGATTTTCAAAAACATTGAAATCATCATCAGGAAACATACATGAATTCAGAGAACTACTTTTTACCTCACATGGGTCACACTGCAACTTTTCCAAGGCCTTGTACATCGCTTGCAACTATTGTAGCAAACTATGTTTTTCCTCTTTCTCTTCATGTAGAAGTGTCTTCAATTCATCGTTTTCTGTTTGAAGATTTTGGTTGTTGTGCTTCAGTTCTTCTAGGGCCTCTTCGATGGCTTGCAACTGAAGCTGCAATCGCTCCTTTTCCTTTGTCTCTTTCTATAGAGTTTCACACATTATCTCTACCCTTTTGGAAATGTCGATCATGGTCTTGTACATCGCTTTTTCATCTTCTCTCATTGCACATTCCATTGTTCACCCTGCAATTCATATCAACACAAAGACCACTCTAATACCACTTAATCCAGGTCTGGTTGTGACAAAGGACCCTTCCAAGACCTTTTACTTTCGAGATGTTTTAAATTGCATTTTAAAAGAACATAAATGAATACAGGTGCATGTTGTAAAGAAGAGGAACATGTCAATCATCAACAACATAAAAACATAAGTCGTTGATAACGACGTTTGTTCAAGAGGGACTACGTCTCCGGGCCCTGGTGTGAAGATGGTGTAGGCCGCTGCATTAAGTGTTGTCAATAGTGATGATGTACATAGAGGTGATGTCACTATCATACAAGGAAAATGCCCTCACGCAGGAGTGGCTCTAAGAGATGTTTCGCTACAGGAACTCTCAGTAAAAAAGACTCCTATCAGTATGACACAAACTCATGCATGATGAGCATCCCCCCAACATGGCATAAAAGGGATCTCAATGCAAACATAAATGACAACAACATGAGTATCCCATCAACATACAACAAAGGGATCTCAAAACCCAACATGATGAATCATAACAATAGGTACATCACGCAGATGATTCCACATCACATCAAGCATCACTCATGAGACAAGTAAGAAACAAGATCCCTCATCAACATCAAACAAGGATATGTACAACACAATGCATAGCAAAAGAAGTACATGAACACACTGCATATACCTCATAACCAGGGGCCATCTGAAGAAGCATATGTCAAATTGCTGAAGATTTTTGTGCCATCGATCTCACGACATCAATTGCATGGAAATGGCTACTCGCATATGAATGCTGACACCTGCATTCCACTTAGAAGAGTGGTTGAAGAATAGAATGAGAAAATGAGAAATCTGAACGCACCATCAGATTTGCAGCGTCGAATAGTGCAAAATCGACTGTCCAATTTTTGAATTCTGAGAAATTGAGAATCTGGGGCCCAAGGAATCTTTTAGATTTCCCCTAGATTCCTCAAATACTTTGCTCCATGGGTGGACTGGAAATTTGTAACTCAAGAGGTGAATTTGCCCTCGCCATTGCGATCCTTGCTGAAAACTATGAAAAACGACTATATACTTGACTATATTCGGACATGGAGAAAATTTCAAGGATCATGGTTCTGCTCCTTGTTTCTGCAGCAATCATGGTTCCACCTGCATACTAAAAAAAAGTCGAAAAATGCAGAACTCTAATGGAGACACAGACAACGCCATTGCGTTCATGGTGTCGAAAAGTGTTGAAACTATATTAAATTTGTCAAAATTTGACAAAGTGAAATTTCACCCCTCCTGCAAAATGTTGCCTCGCACTGCATGTCAAGATTTTGCCACCTCTGTCTCGAAATCTGCGCCCGCTCCTGGTTCCTCCATTCCCGTTGGTGCACTGAAAAATGAGTTTTTTATAAAATTCCCTGGGTAGATTATTCAATTATTTTGATTGTGACACAATAACAGAATTAGGAATTGGTTGAGAAAGAGTCACGTAGTCAAACCTCGCCTCTCCATTTCTTACATGTTATTGTTTTTTAAACAAAAAGAATTTAAAAAAGGAAGTCGGGTCCGCATTGGGTGGCCCGCCCCTTACCTCCGTAATTTAGTATGTAGTAAATGGTACAAGGGCGCATATTTTATTGGTTTGGGAGGCGCCTTGTTTTGGACAGAACATGGTACGTTGCATGGTTTTCAAACCTAGAAGAGTGTGTTGATAAGCCACCGAATTAATAATAGAATTATAATTTAATCAAGTTTCAATGAACGTAATAAAAAAAATATATATATATTTATATAAAATTTAACTTTTTAAATAAAAAAAAAAATATAATCATAATTTTCAAAATAACTTTTAAAATTAAAATCCAAACCAGTAATTCGTGTTGTATTAGGTGGTTATAAGTCACGAATTAATAAAGAAGATATAATTTATCAAGATTTCAATGAACGTGACTCTATTAATGATCCTTTTATAAATAAATAAAAAGGTATCTATTGTGTGACCCATTGGTAATTTCACTATGGTTTTGACTTGTGCCTTGCTAAAGACTCTGTCCTCTACGCGTGGCTAAAGAGACTTTTGTCTTGTTTTACAATGCTTAGAGCATATTTGTCTAATAATAATGCTCAGAGCATATTTGTCTTGTTTTACAATGCTCTGAGCATATTTGGAAATGAAATGGGTAAAGAAATTAATTATAATTATTACTCTACTCCTTTTTTTATCAAAAATTATTAGCATATTTGTCTAATAATAATGCTCAGAGCATATTTGTCTTGTTTTACAATGCTCAGAGCATATTTGGAAATGAAATGGGTAAAGAAATTAATTATAATTATTACTCTACTCCTTTTTTTTATCAAAAATTAGAAGAGTAATATTTGAAAATGAAATGTGTGAAAAAACTAATTATAATTATTATTTTAATAACTTTTGATTTAGAAAATAACACATAATTATTGGTTTTGACAATTTAAATCTAGATATTAATTTACAAGAGAAAATTATTAAAAAAGTTGTGAGAACTTATTTCAAGATAATTCTATGAGCCAAATCACATTTACTCACATTTATTAAGAAATTTAACTTTTTGACCATTCAAAACGTATTGTTAGTTGGATTTCTAATCTATAAATATTAAGTACACTCATATAAATAGGGAGATATAAGAGGATAAAATTATAAGAGGATGTGAATCAATGCGATTTCAACATTTTTATAGTATAATTACACAAAGGAGGAGATGATATTATCACTCATCAACAACGACACTTTTTAAAATTTCGATAATCAAATTATCATAAATACATTTTAGCTTTCAATGTTTCAAATATAATGGAATATCTACAAACTATAAAAAAATACAATCAGAAATTTGATATTAAAATGTGAAAAGCTTTAACTTTTAGATTATAGTTTCTATGCAGAATAGGATATGTAATCCTATTTTAGTTTATAATTGTTTTGTATGTGGTTCATGTGCCCCGTCATTGAGTTGAAATATATCATAATAAAATAGTCAGTAAGGATAGTTGAGCAAGGACCATCGTGTAGCACAATTGGAATGAAGTTTGACTTATGCCCAGCGGGACCTAGGTTTGAGCCCCAACCCTTTTTAGCAAAGATCAACTTTTTATTTAACGCTATAATGTTAATTTTCTTTAATGTTTAACAAACCAACAATGTATATTTTGTAGTGTGGAAAATCTATATTCTGTTTAGCATGCCCTAAAAGGTTTGATTTTTAGATCACTTGATTTAATATATGGTTTTGAATGGTTTTTTTTGGGGAATTTTAGACTCAATTTAAATCCAAATTGAATTTTGGAAGAAGCATGATGATCAAGACTTAGTGGTGAACAATCTTGGAGGCATGGAAAGTTTTGATATTGTGTTTTTAATGATCAGAATCTTTGTTATATGGTTTGGGACTTATGAGTAAGTTACGGTTGATTTTGAGTATATGGCAGAAATAAGTTTTGAGATGAGGCATATGTGACCAAATTGATGAGCAATTCGAAATAGAGTTTGACAAGGTATGATTGGATATTGAGAATAGTATGATAGCAACATGTTATTCAATTTGAAGATTTATATTTGAAGAGTAGGTGGATCTACTTTGAAATATTTTGAAAAGAGGTCCACAAGAAGTTGAAAGAGGTGGATGCCTCCACTGAGGTTGGAGCCTATAACAAGTCAAAGCTTGCTCATCTTCGAGATTGGTGTCTCAATAAGGTTGTTACCCACAATGATTTGTTGTCTCAATAAGGTTGTTACCCACAATGATTTGTTGCTTGCACATTTTCGAGGTTGGTGCCTCAATCAAGTTGTAACCTAAAACAAGTAGCAACTTGCATATTTTAGGGGTGGGTGCTTCCAATAGGTCAGTGCCTGAAAATATATTTAAGGAATTGAAGAAAAAGAAGAAGAATTTGTGGTTTTCTCCCATATGGTTTTCCACATAAAAGTTTGTGTCTCCTTGTGTCGATGGATTCATGATGTATCGTTGATGTGATGATAACTTGATGTTGCATTATTATATTTATTGATATGTTGCAAATGGTTATGGTTCATTGCTATAGAATTATATGTTAAGGAAAATGCGAAATTGTAAAATTGCTCATACATTGATTACTCCCCTTCCTAGTGTGATCTTTTGTCCAACAAGTGGTATCAAAGAAGGTAATCTTCATGATTAGTTAACTACTAGAAGGTGGATCCAAGGAATCTTGGCAACATGGATTTAGATGCAAACTCTATTATGCTCTTGGAATTTGAGTTGGAGGAGCTTAAAAGAAAATGTGAAATCCTGAAATTGCAGCTTGGTGAAGCTGAGAAGCAACTAGGAGAAACATAAAAGCAACTAAATGAGAGGGATGACAAAGTTGCTCATCTAAAGGGAAAATCAGGGGCAACAAGGAAGTCAACTAAGGAAATTTAGGAAGATGTCCACGCTAAAGTAAGAAACTAGAAACAATCCTCTAGGTACCACACATTTTTTTATGGTTACTATTTTCTATGTCATGCATTCATTCATAAGGCAGTTGGTTGTGGTTATGGAAGAAATTAATTTCAAGATAATATCAAATGCTTTATATGTCATAAATTTGGACACAAGGCCAAGGACTGTAAAGTAAATAAAAGAAGGAAAAGGAGTCCTCCCAAGGTATGAAAGGAGAACAAAGAAACGTGTGGTCTCATACTATATCCTCAAAAGAAAGAGGACAAGAGGTATCATGGTATGTCAATAGTGCTTTCTCAAGACACATGTCAGGGGACCAAAGAAAATTTATAAGATTTAGGGAAATAGATGGAAGTAAAGTAAATTTTAGAAAAAATGCAGTCATAAGAATCACTGGAAAAGGAACTTTTAGTATTGAAAATGGAAGAACCAAAGCCTAGGATGCCTTGTATATAGAAGTGTTGAAGCATAGTATTTTAAGTGTCATTCATATATATAATTAAGGTTTTGATGTTATGTTCAACTCCAAATGGTGTGAGATCATAAATTCAAATATAGGTAAGCTGGTAGCAAAATATATCAAGATTGATGGAAATATATATATAAATAATATAATATATAAATATAAATATATATATATAATATATTATATATATATAATTGATGAATTAAAAACTAAGAAAATATGCATGGGAAAGATGAAAGAAGATAAGATCGTCTCACACATCCTTAAAATAGACAATACTATCAACTCCACTATAGGTCTCGATAAAAAAGAATTCAAGCTAAAAAGAGGAACCATAATGTTCAAAGGTAAGCTCCCTTTCAAGTGCTTTGAGTGTGGAAGGATAGGCCATTATGTTTCTAAATATCCTTACGTTATAATGAATGATAGTGATGATGAGTCAATATTTAAGTCTAAGCATCAAAAGAAGAAATAAACAAGTGAGAAGAATAATTTTTACTCACAAGAAAAAAGTGACAATGAAAGCAATGAAAGTGTGATTGATGATGAAAGGGGTGAAATATTGTTCATAGCTGAAATAGAAGAACTTGGAGTAGAAATTGACTATGAAGGAGAACTTAGAAGTACATTGAAAAAAATAAATATCCTTAGAGAAAGGGAAAGTCAACTAATGCAGTAGCTTCAAGAAAAAAATCTAAATGAAGATATCATTATTACTCTCAAAGCCAAACTAGAAGAAGATAAAAGGGTAATGGAGTTTTTTTTTAGAACAACTAAATGAGAAGGAATGAATTTGTGAAATATTATATCACATTCTCAGCATGAAAAAATTTCCTCTCATTATAATAGGTCTTGGTCGTCAAGAAGGTTGTGGGGCACCCAAGAACAATGGTCCCCCAAGCACATCAAATGAATATCATCCCAAGAGGCTCGATCATACATTCACTACATCTAGAAGATAATCCCTTGAAGTTCCCAATAAAATTATGAACCAACCCAAGAATGTTCATTTCAATGACTCATAGGATAATGCAAGGAAGCAGAAAAGTTCACAAAATGAAGGAATCCATATTGAAGGAAGGAAATCTCCCATGACAAGAAATCTTCAAAAAGGTTCCACAAGTAATATTGAAGAGGGTTTTGGAAATAAACAAATGAATGAGGATCCTCCAAGGAAAAACTTCATAAGATCAAGACCACCCTTTACCTCCAGGTATCAAAATAATTTCTTTGGTTATTGTTTCTCATGTAGAAAATTTGGTCACAAAGCACAAGATTGTAGAACCTATGATATGGTCAAGTATAGAGGATATGATCAAGTTCCTATATGGAGGAACATGGACCAAATAAAAAGAATACATCAACCATTTCTGCACAGGTTGAAGCCCAATGTTAAATGTTGCACATGTTACAATGAAGGTCATACAACACAAGATTGCAGACTCAACTTGAGATGGTACAAGGAACTACCTATAAATACAAGGATTAATTCTACAAGATGGAGAAGAAGATAAGATGAACCTTTGTTAGGTCATAATCCTTAGATCTAATCCTTTGTGAAGACTTCTTGAAGATTATTATTTGTTGTATCAAAACTTGAAGAAGCAGTTTTATACAAATAGAATGAGCACCTTGATATGAGAGTAGCATGTGAATAGTGACAGGAAGCAATTCCATTGTCTAATATGACTTGATGATGATATATCACATGTAAAGTAAGGATAATTGTGATGGACCTCCAAATTAGGTACAAATTAAGGCCCATCTAACCTTTCCTAGACACATAAAGGCTATATTAAATCCCTCCTTCTCCACTTGATAATGTTTTGTTAGCTTTAATAAGTTCTTAGGAAGGTTTAGAGATAATTGAATATTATGTGCCTAATAATATTTATTTTTGTAGAATATTGTGAGAATATTGGGCAGATTCTGAAGATTTGGAAGATGAGATCATCTAGGAACTTGCTCCCTACTACATGATGGACCAATAAATGAATAGGATATCATGAAATCATTAACATATTATGGATCTCCTTTGATTGAGAAAATAGAGGGATGTGTTCAATGCTACAGGAGAAACCAAATTTTGGTATTTAATAAATGTTTCTCTTGATGGGGACCAGATCCACTTTTCTAGGAGTTTTGTAGGGAAGTAGTCCCACTCTTCAAGGAGGCTTCCCCTAAAGTCTTTTTGTATAAACAAAGGGGCCTAGTAGCCCAATAAAAAGTTAAAATTAGTGGAGAATAGACTTTGAGGAGTAGTAAGCTTCTTTGCCTAGTATTTTGTTATGTATGAACTCTTTTGACAGTGAATGAAATACATCTTATTTCTAGTCTGATCCATGTTTAGAAGGTTGAGTCCCCTTGGGTTAGGGACCAACCCAGATGATCTAGTCTCTCTCATTTGTGTATTGTATTCATGCATATTCTTTCATTAGAGAAATTTTGAGGTCTAAAATGGGTCTCCTAAGGAATATTATAAAATAATAGTAGAAAAAATAAAATAAGATTAGATTACATCATCAAATTGTAGAGGGAAAAAAAAACTATTTTTTCAACTCGTATTTTCAACTTATCTCCCTACGATTTTATTCAAATTTCAAGCGAGAGCACGCATTGGATGCAAAATTTAATTCATCACCAAAGGACTACCCATGTTGCATACTTTTCATGGACCCTACTACACGAAAAATGAGAAATACATGAAAAATGTGATTGCAATCACATTTTTTCATGTATTTCTCATTTTTCGTGTAGCAGGCTCCATTGAAAGTATGCGACATGGTAATCCTTGGATGAGGAATTAAATTATGCATCTAATTAGTGCTCATGCTCGAAATTTGAGTAAAACCATAGGGAGATAAGTTGAAAATACGAGTTGAAAAAATAGTTTTTTTTTAATCTTTTTTCTTTTTAACTCCAAAAATGGTGAATCATTCCCCATGGTTGACTTCATCATATTTAATCCTATTCATTCTTATAAAGTTGATTCTGGTTGTACATTTTTGTTTTGAGGCCCATTTTAGACCGTAAAATTTCCCTAATGCCTATATCTAGCTAGCAATGTTTCCTTTCCTTTCTAACAGACATTAGTTATGCAGGTCTGTCAATCACGTCTCTTGTGGGAATTGTGGTTCTAGATATTGTGTTGGTAAAACAAAAATAATTAATTTCTTGGTGCAATAGTTAGATCTTGAATTAGTTTCCTTTTTCATCTTTATTTTCTACAATTAAATCATTTGTTTGGGAGTCTTTTCAAGCATCAAAAGAATAATCTATCTTGTGTGCAGGTTAGGGTATGGGTTTGTAGGGATGAGAATTGTCATTTACATTTTTAATTTCATCACCAACACTTTCCTTCCTTCCTCAACAATATCTTCAAGCATATTGTTTACAAAGATCACCTTTCATATTTGTTAAAGGCCACCGTGTGTATCTTTCCTTGTGCAAGATGGGCTCCTGAGGAGAAATAGGCTTGGAAACGGCTTCATACACCCTTCCCCTAACTTATCCCACCATTTATTGCCTTTATAAAACCTTCTAAGCCCACAAATTTGTCTCGAATCTGATCCTTTAGCAAAACAAAACAATCTTGTAGCACTTTGTCCCGGTCCTATAGCACTATGGAAAAAACCTCCATATGCATTCTGATTTGCCCCGCAACACTCCTAACCACTGCTAGGCACTCCATAATGATCATAATACCATAAATATGAATAAAATGGATTTAAATACCCAGTAGAAACTTTTCCTTGGTTAATAAAGTAGATAGACAGTCATTCCCAATAATCCTGTAGCAACACAACGATAATTTTTTGCTAATTTTTAGAACATGTTAACAAGGGTATTTTTGAGTGATTCCACTTGGATTGGATTCCTAGGAAAACCCACTTAACAAAAAAATTCATCCCATATCATTTTCATTTGATTTTCTTGGTCATTTGGTGAGATAACTCGGAGGACAAGCTAGATGGTAGACTCCTGTAGAAATAAAAAGTTTCCTATAGTAGTTTGTTTTCAAGGTTTTTCCTTGCCCAGATGCATTCCCAACTCATGGTAGAAGTTTATTAATAGCCTATGAATACTATGAGACCAATTTTGTTGAGATGAGGCTTAGTTAGGTTGTCATTTAGATTTTACATTGCTTGCTTCTTGAATGTTGATTTTTGTAGTTAGTCTAGATTTCATTTCCACAATTTACTTTAAGCAGATTGTGATTTCCTTCCTATAAGAGTAATCTATGGCTTTCATTTCTAAAAATAGAATATATTTCCTTTCTGTCATTTACTTTCTAGCAAAAATAGAATAGGTTTTATTATTTATATTTATATTTTTTATCAACTTAGGATTGATAAGTTACCTAGATCTTTTCTCATTTGAAGTTGTTTCATTACCTTATCTTCCCCTACATCAAAGGGAGTCAGACTAGGAAGAGGGAGGTGTATGTTGCACATACAGTTCAACACCTCTTAAGTTTGTACGAACCCTGGGTTGATAATTAAAGTTGGTAGGCTTGGGAGTTGCAACATTCTTGTTGCAATACTGAGCTCATCACTTTTGTGCATTTTTGCCGGGGAGGGTGTTAAGGAAAGCACTCTCTTTTCTTGGAATGATTCCCTCTTTCTTTTATGCATTCATATTTTCTTCAAAAACAAAAAATTGCATTGGGCATATTTCATTGCATTGCATTAGCATTCTCATTCCCTAAGTCACCTGTTTTGAATGTAATTCAGGATTCTGCAAAAGGACCACCTTCCTCAGTTCATATGTCTGAAAATATAGCACAAAATGATTTGAAATTCAGACCTGAGATTCAGTGTGATGTATTCTCAAATGTTTTTTTTTAGCTTCTGAAACGTCGCAAAAAAAAAGTTATAGCGAAAATTCCACGATGACCTGTTTGGAGCAGCGAAACCCTAGAATCCAAAGCTCTGATACCAAATGTTAT
>APFE031459670.1:2087-36012 GCA_000404065.3 Pinus taeda | reverse complement strand
TAACATAATCGGAGCCTACATAACAATAATAATGTAAGGGCACAATAATAACAATAGTGGGCTTCTATGGGGCACAACAGTAACAATATGGGCACTACATGGGTACATTAATATAATAAGTGGGTTGTACTAATAACAATAAGGGGTTACATTAGTAGTATAGGGGCCTAACATATTTTGCAGTTCACAGTTGCTTGGTAAACCTTTTGCCTATATTATCCCTCTTTTCTTTTGTTATGTTACTCTGATTAAAACAAAATTAATTGACCATGGATAACATCCTCCATGCTCACTCCTTAGTTGATCTTAGGTTGAAACATATGGTGACAAATCTAGAGTCCATCGATCAAGGAATTCCTTTTGATGGGAATCCAAGTCCTTTTCCTCCTTTCGGAAATATTGGTACTCCATATATGGCTACATTGTCCCTTTCGGGATTTACTATTGGCTTGCCAGTATGGTTGTTTTCAACCTCCTTGCTTCAAAATTTCATGATTTCTCCGCAATTGAGTACACCTCCAACTGGCCAAAATCAACCTCCAGTTGATCTTAGGGTTGACCCTTTGCCTTCTTCCTCAGTCATTTCTTCCTCCCCTTCTTCCTCTTTGCCTAGTGAAAGTATTGGTGCTAGTAACTAGGTGGCTAAGAAGAAAAAGAAAGGGAAGAAAAAGAAGAAGAAGAAAATTCAGCAGAGGGGTAATCAAGCAACCATTGCTTTGAATCCAACATCTGATGAGAAACCGTCCGTCAAGTCTCACAAAGTTCAATATCAATGCAAACTTTATGCGGGAGACCGTCTTCTTAGAAATTGTCCTGATATTCCTCAAATCTTAGAAGAATGGTCTTATCGTTCACAACATCCCATGTCATCAACTTCTTGAGATCATGCTGGTGACACACCATCAACTAGTGGTAGAAAAGTTCATGGAAAGAAGGGTAATGTTAAGTTTCCCTGTAGGTTATGTGAAGGGAATCACCCCATTCACCTTTGTCCCTATCTAGATGAAGCCAAAAGAGTGTTGGATAACTGTCTTGCTTCACCGTAACGACTTCCATCTAGTTACATGAAACTCTCCCTAAATCCTTCACTAGTTGATGAATTAACTGACCAAAATTAACCGTCGGTCAAAGCTACTCTCTTTGAAAGTGAATCCTATGTGTCTATACCGACCAAAATTAGTAGGTCGAGGTAACAGTTGACTCAATTTCACCTTCAGCTAATCGTACCTTTCCTGAAGAGAGTGAATATGATACTATTAAAGTTCTTTTTGTTTCTTCAGATTTTAATGAGCTTAGGGGCAGTCCTCCTGTTCGATCAAGACAGGAGGACAATCCTCCCACTCTAATAATTCAAGGGGTTAATTCTCCTGTTTCTACAGTACCCCTTCCATGTAGTCTGGTCACTTCTTTTCATTGGAATCGACTGGCTGAATTTCGTCTTCCTTCTTATGTGCCTTTCCAGATCATAGTACAAGTTTGTAATATGATTGTATATGGCACTATTATAGATGAAGGTGGATCAGTGAGCATCCTTTCCTCAACTGCTTCGCAAGCGCTCGGTTCATCATTGCTTGTGCCAATTAACCAGAATCTATTGGCTTTTAACAGAGGAACCAGTCAACCATTAGGGATCCTCCCTTGGTTACCCATTACTTTGGGAGGAAAAATTGTTTATCTGAATGTGATGGTAGTCCCAAGCCCGTTAGATTACAATTTACTTCTTGGGCGCGACTATGCTTATGACATGGGACCTATTGTTTCAACAGTCTTTCGAGTGATTTATTTCCTGCACGAAGGTAGAATTGTCATCGTTGACCAGCTTTCATTTCCGGGTCCAAATATGGCTTCCAATCAACCATATTCCCTAAATGGTCCATTTGTCCCAATGGTATCATCCCTACCACGGGTTAATTATGTGGCAACCCGTTCCATACCTACATCAACTGACGATCAACTCAGTGATGTTGTGCATCATGTATTGGGGGCATTGGAACCAGATCTCTCCTTCATGACCTCTTATGAGTTGTGATTAAAGGTCTATGAGGATAGTTCGTTGTCTTGTGTCAACCTCATTAAAAAATTAGACAAGGAGGATGAGGATAGTTCCTGGTCTTGTGTCAACCTCATTAAAAAATGAAACAAGGGGTATGAGGGTAGTTCTTTTACTGTGTCAACCTCATTAAAAAATGAAACAGGCCCATGAGGATAGTTCCTAGTCTTGTGGCAACCTCGTTAAAAAAATTGAAACCAAGGGTATAAGGATATTTCTTGGTCTTGTGTCAACCTCATTAAAAAAGAAACGAGTAATCTAAGTAGAGTTCCTTGTCTTGTGTCAAGTTCATTAAAAAATGAAACAAGGTCCCAAGTTCTAAGTTGAGTCTTTGATTAGATCTTGTAAAATCCCAGACGAGTTTTTCACTTGATCTCGTAAATGAACCTTCATTCCATCCACCTAGTAGCCACGAGTAGTCTACTTAGGTGAATGCAATGAAGCTTAGGGGGCATGCACCTAGTGGTAAAGTTAAGTTTCCCTATAGGTTATGTGAAGGGAATCACCCCATTCACCTTTGTCCCTATTTGGATGAAGCCAAAAAGGTGTTGGATAACCATCCTGCTTCACCGCAGTGACTTCCATCTGGTTACAGGAGACTCTCCCTTTCATGTCTGGATGTTGTTCCCACCAACTACTACACAACTTTGATGATGCATTTGTGTTGCTGCTAACACTACCATACTCTTGCCAACTTTGCATCTGCACTACAACTACTTCTCATATGTTGTTGTTGCAATTACAACTATTGCAACTGAGAAGCATCCAAAATATTGAATCAATTGTGTTCAGTATGATGTATTTGTCTCCCGAGTCCTAAACAATACTAGCCTCTACACTGTCACTGAAGAATATGCGCTGCTTCTGACTTTGCACTGTGAAATTCTGCATTGCTACCAACTCTACACTGTGCTCCTCAACACCTAATTGCTACTAGTCTACGACTGTGACTCTGGTACTGATTGCATCAACTACAACTGGTCCATCTTGCTATTGAATAATGTGGCCCCCTCGTAGCCAAGTAATGATCCAGGAGGTGAAATCCTCAAGGATCCTACCCAATCTGTGTAGCTCTTTGGGGTTACAACTCCAGGTCACCCCACCTCGCTCTTGGAGGTATGGCTTCCATCATCGCAAAGTCTTCCTCCAACCTGGAGGACAACCTATCTATTTCAACATGTGTTTCTACCTAGTCCTACTTCTCCTTCTTGTCCTTATTTCTGAGAGGAAACTGGGTATTGTAGTGGCAAAACTCACCACACCTGAAGCACTTAACCTTATTTAGGTCTCTCTTCTTCTTGTTTTTCTCCCCTTGCCCCTGACTGGGACCCTTTGATGCGAGTACCACATTCTCCTCCTCTTTCACACCCTTCGGTCTATTGCCATTGATGGAAATCTTTAGAAGAACTCACCTCAACTCCTCTTGCTGCAAGTTAGCCCACATTCTTTCCCATATTGGTAGCATGTCTCTACCCAATATACTTTGGTTGAAGACTTGTCAATCCTCCGAGACACCGTTTAGTTCAAACTGTACTAGCTCTGAAGGTTGAGGTGTTGTGCCAATAGCTGCAAGCTGGTCTCAGACCTCCTAAATCATGGTGAGAAAGGGATCTATGCCTTCCCCATTCTGCATCCTGATGCTTCTCAAATTTTCTTCTAGGAACATCTTCTGCTGCTTGGAAGTACCCTCGTATAGTGTGAAGAGAGCTACCCACATTTCCCTGGCAGTATTCTTGTCAAAAATATGTGATACTATGTGATATTAGACTCCATCTAGAAGCATCCTCTTTGCCCCTTCAGCTGATCCACATCTTGGGGAACTTCCACCACATTATTTGTGTAGGCTTTTAGGCCATATTCATCTAGAAGGAAGGACATCCTATCCTTCTAGATGACATAGCTTGAAGCACCATCCAACCTATCATGATATCTAAGCCCAGTTGTGGTCATCTCTAAATATGTTGAAAACTCCCTCTTTCCCTCTACTTGGATTCTTCTCTGCTATACGCACTCCCTTATGGAGTGAGGAAATCTGCACTCAGTTACTACCAATCTTCCTTGAAAAATCAAACTTCTAAGACTCAAAGTTCCTTGAGAAAAATTTTCTCTCTGTTGTGTGTACTTTTCTCTTCCACCTGACATTGTTTCTGCTACTACAAACTGCAGCAAAACCATCTGTGTCCAACAATAAATGTGCTCAATGAAAATCTGATCTGTTGTTGCTCCCTTTGACTTCTAGAATCACAATCTTGGACAATTCGACTTTGTTGCAACCATGCAACTGGAAATTGAATTTTCTTCCGCAAAAAGTTAGTCTGCCTGTCAATGAACTATGTAGCATCTAGGAATTTCAACCTGCTACCTTTTCTGAGCAACAAAATTTCCTTCTTCACTTATGAGCTTCCAGTTGATCACTCGCACTCTGATACCATGTGAAAATTTCAAAATTGAAATCCTATTGCAACAACTGGAAATTATTCTTCTAATTGTTAATCAATTTTAACAATTTATTTGTTACAACAAATACTGAATAAAACACACTTTAACCTTCACAAATAAAATATAAATAATAGTTTTGGAAACTGAGAAAATACCGGCACACATAAAATAAGAATGACACCATTATTTTTGGACAAATATCCCTCAAAAAACCCAACTTGGGAAAACCGATGTAGTAGATGAGAGTTTTTATTATTAAGAAGCAATTAAATTTGAGTACAATAATCTCGATGTTGAATCTGGAAATCCTACAGAGAAAAAATACTGGTAATAATCTAGTGAGGAATTTTTCTCACCTCACAGGCAAATTTGGCATTGAAGATTGACCTCTGAAACCATCTACGAATTTCCCTACATCACCCACTGCGTGGGCTCTGTATAAGATTTAATTCGTACGACCTAGATCTCAATTTGAGTTGCTTCTTTTGTTTGCCACTGACTCTATAACTCTTCTCCCTACCTTTACATAATTCTTTTGCCACAGGAACGTTGAAACGACTTTCTGAATAAGCAAATCAAACTACCTTTAGAGGCTACTTCGTAGTCCCTGTGTCAACCTCACTATAGCTCTTCTGCCTCTCTACAAATGCACCCATTGGATATGGAAATATTCCTCTAGCCTCACTGTCCCTTCCCCTCTCTGTTTTTTCTTCCTCATTGAAGTTCGATCTCTCCGACAACTGATTGTTGTTACTCTGGAAAATTGAATTTTCCAAGTGACTCTGGTGTATTCTCCAAGTTCCCATTGAATTGTTCTTATAATCCTTTGTTGCAGCACCAATAACCAAGACTAAAACTTAATCAAGGGATAATATCATCTTGAAGTCGAGCCGTGTGAGTTTCTAGACTATTCTCACATTGACTTAATTAATTATGATTAATTAACCAGTTTTCCTAAGTTTAAACTTCGGAAACATTAAAAATTTGGTTAACAATCTAATTAAGTCATCTCTAGGTGGAATTTCCAAGATCGATTTCAGGGTTTTGGAGATCTCATGTATTCTAGTCTCTCCACCAAATTTTGTGGCTAGAACGCATCCGATGCTGTAGAAACTAACAGAGATTGCAACTATGATAAAAGAAATTAGATGATAAATAATGAGTTTGTTTTCAAATAATTTAAAATTGTTGAAGAAGGTAGTGGTAGAAAGAGAGAACATAATGGAAACAATTATAGCTAGGAAGTTTTGACAAATGAGGAAGAGAGAAAGTAAAGCTCTTAAAGTATGTCTTTTAGTAGAAACAAATTGTAGTAAGGAACATTGTAAGTATATTTTAGTTGGAGATTGAAGATAAGGGAACAATGGAAGTTCTCAAGAGAAGAAGATTATGAGAAGAGTGCAAAATCCAAAGAGGAGAAAAGGAGTGCTTAGAAGGTTCTAGAGGAAATAACTTGTAGTACCAAAACTCTAAGCTCAGGAGAAAGCTTGGTGAGGTATTCGTAGCAGGAACAAAGGCTTTCTACCAGAGAAGGCTTGGTTGCAACTCACAGTAGGCATGAAGGATCTCACAAAACAGAAGGTAAAGATGACTAGAAATAGTCAAAGGAAGAGTTCAGAAGGAACTCATATTAAGAAGAAAGAGGATTCCAGAACAATTAGCAAGAAGAAAATGAGTGATGAAGAATTTGATAAATAGATGGTTGAGATAAAGGTAGAACTCAACAATCTAAGAAAGTTGCTATAGAAAGGAACTAGAGAAGAACTAAAACAAGGATTATATGTAGGGAAAAAATTCAAGTAGTTTGTCAAGGAGTTATTTACTGAGAAATTAATGTACAGAATGGAGAGAGAGGAGGTTCTTAGGGTAGCTGAGATGAGTGAATCTATTTGTGAACCAGAGAAATGACCAATCCTAGGAGAAGAAGACATTGATGATGGAAGGAATAGGAGGATGCTAGAGGTATATTCAAAGAGTGAAGGATCTTATGGTTTTAATTTTAATTATTTGTGTGAGTGTGTATTTGGAGGTACTAAAGACAATGGAGTTGAAAAAATGTTATACATGGTGAAGAAAATGGGACCTACACAAAGACAAAGCTTTTCTTATGGAGAGCAACTATGGTTAGCATAATTTGAAGAAGAACAAACTCAAAGAATAGTTTATGGTGACAACACTGAAGAAAGTCACTGAGAAGTTTAGGATGGAACTCTTCAAGTTTGTAAAAGGGAACTCAGAGGCATAGTTGATTGGTTTTATTTTATTTTGATAAGTGTGTATTTGATCATTTTTTAGGGTTTTTTGTCAAATTTGAGAAGCAATTGGAGATTGGGAAGACAGGAGAAAACATATTATTTGTATATTTTTGAGTCAGGACAATGTGAAGATAGTGAAGGAGGATCTTATTAGAGGAACTTAGCTCAAGGTAAATCATAAAGCTTAAAGGAAGCTATAAGAAGTCAAGGATGAGAAGATAGTTAAGAAGTTGTTATGGAAGAAGAGGCATCAATGTCTTGTACAAACTAGGAAAACATAAGGGTAACTTGAGAGGATAGTTACGAGGAAGACGTAATATACCAAAGAAGTGATAAAAGTGATGCAGAACAGGAAGTTAATTTGTGGAACAATGATAATAATGCTTAGGATAGCTAGGAAATTGTAAAATATGGAGAAGGAGATCATGTGCATGAGGAAATAGGGAATTGTATATTTTTTTAGAATGATTAGAAAAGACAACTAGACATATTTAAAGACGAGGAAACAATGAGTGAGGACAAGAAATAATACTTAAAGGAAATGTATGAGGATTTCAGTAAAGGACCGAAACTACTGGAAAATGTATTACAACATCCTGGAAGTAAAGTTGGAGATATTGAGGTAATGAACTCACCTGTAGAAAATTCCATTTTGTTGAATAAACATGAGTATGTGTGAACAAAAGGTAGACACAATATTATTTTTGAAGATAGTAATAGGGTTCAAAGGGAGAATCCTTTCCAAGAGAACAATATGGAACCTGCATTTTTAGGATTGGTTGAGTTTGGAGAGACATCAAATCAACATAAAGATTTTGCAAACAAAGGATGCAGTAACACTTTGAAAAAAATTAGACAACAATTGGACCCTTGTGGTGGAGTTTTCTAGGAGTTAGATACGTTGAATATTTGTAAAAGGGAGTGGGAGAGAACTCTTGTAACTCTTGAACATCACAAGTTGACAACTAAATGGAAGAAATTGCTTCAAGGTGACAAGAGGAATGATAATCAGTATGATGAAGAACACAATATTTTACAAGTTAACATATATAAAAGAGGCAAGTTGAATACAATAGAGGTACAAGGAAGAAAGGCTAAATATAGCTAGAAGAAATCTAATAAAAGTGAAAGAACGGAAGAAGTAATTTGGCTTGAAAATGACTTAGATTGCAGAAATGTGAGGTGGCTAATAGAGGAGTGCACGAATGCAACTATGAGGAAACAGATAATAGTGTAAGGATATGACAATTTATTGTGTCATGTGCCTATTAGAAGCATGAACATTCAAAGAAATTGAAGGAGATAAATACAAAGTACAATCTGATTTTAAATTTTAAATTTTAAATGTTCAGTATTTTGCAAAATGGAGATATGCGTATTTGTATAAATAGAGATGAGCATAGAAATATTGGAAAAAAAGTATTCAATCAATCCTATTGAACTAAGGAGATGGGGCTTGTAATGAAAAATGAGAATTGTTGAAGAAGAGAAATATCACCAAAAATACAAAGTTGCAGTATGTCACCAGATTTTTCCATCAAATCAACGAGGAGGTGAAAATTGGGATATTTCTTGAGAAGATAAAAAGGAAGTTGAATGCAACATGAGCACAATGGACTATTGGCATAATTATGAATTTGTTGCAGTAAAAGGGAAGCATATGGAGGATTATTTTTATATTTTTAGTTGTAAGGATGAAAGGATCGCACTTGAGATAGTGGATATGTGTATAGCGGAAGCAGTAGAGGAGTTTTATAATATAACCTCTACAAATTATCAAGACAAGGGGATATGGATTGTTGCACCTAAATAACTAAAGGAATAATTTTGGAGACAATAGATTATGATAGAGGCACAAAACAAAGTAGCTGACAGAGAATGCAAGGAGCTAGATTTTGAATATTTTGGAACCTTAAGAAACCATTGGTGTAAGTTCCAATTTTTTTTCAAGGAGTAATGTGTCTAATTCAAAGAGGCAACAATCAACATCAGGAAAAAGTGAAAGGAGAAGATCAAGGATAAAAACTCTTAAGAGGATAAGCAACAACAATCAATACAACTATGAGCATATGATTGATAATGGAAGTTGGAGCAGAGAGATTACACAAAAGCAATATTAGGTTTGGGATCCTGGATGGTTGCAGGCAGTAACATAACTAAAATAGAATAGTAAAACAAATGGCAAGCTACAATATAAAATTTGGGATCCAGGGGGACTTCAACAACAAAAGAATCACAATTAGGAGATCATGAAAAAATTGTTCCTTGGTAGTATGATACAAGAGCATCATAAAACTAAATTGAATGAGAAGGTCAAACATTTTTACTAGAGGAGTCGGTTCCTCAAAGTGTGGATTTGGTTAGATTAGGAGAGTTATTTGTTTTCCATGTAAAATAGTAAATTTAGTATTTTGTTAAGTTGTTTGAGAAATTTGAGAGGTTTTGTTTTTGAAACCAAAATTGGGCCATCCAATCCAATATTCATGGAGCTAGAAGAAATCATTATTTTATTGATTCATTTTTTGAGTTTAAGAAAATAAGTAGTATAAAGCGAGTGTAGTTTCAAATGAAATAATTTCAAACCAATCCCTTTGCAATCTCATATATATTTGTTTGAATGTGCACTTATATATTATTAACATTTCAAGGTACTGTGTTGTGGACGAGTTTTGTTTAAATTTTTGTAACCAAACCAGAGGTATTCACGTCCATATAATAACCCTTGTATAATTTTATGTTGAGACCCTTGAGGATTTGAGATTGGAGTATGCAGTGGAGGAAGTACAAGACCCTCTAAGCACCAAGGAGTTGAGGTTAGAATACAGATGCGGAATATGTGAGAACTTAGTCATTTTCCTTTTCGGCAGAAGTTCGTCACCTGATAGGAGTCGAGAGATGAAACCAAAGTTTCGTCAAAAATCATTTTTCAAGGGATAGCCCCGAGGTTGACATGTCTTTGGAGTCCTTTCCCTAGAAGGTTAAAAGAGTTGCATACGACGGAAGAAACATGATGACAAGGACCAGGATGATGTGGAAGAGATAGTGGCATGGAGAGCATCGAGATGAGGTGAACTCAACATATTGGATAATAAATAATTAAGTGGAAAAGGGAGGCACTCTAGATAGAAATTGAGAGCACTGATTGACGAAAATATTCACATTCTAGAGTCTATCACCCGAAAGAAAAGCTTTTGCACATAGTTTGGAAGAGTCGGGGTGACATGTAAAGTTGATGATGTGTGAAAGTTCAGACAAATGTGGAGCACTTTTATTGGAGAATGAGATTGACAAGGGGCCACAAGTGATGTTGCCTCTGTTAGGTCCCTATACTACTAGTGTAACCCATTTTTATTATTAGTGAAACCCCCTTATTATATATTGTTCCCATGTAGTCCTCATATTGTTATTATTGTGCCCAATAGAAGCCCACTATTGTTATTGTTGTGCCCTTACATTATTATTGTTATGTCGGCTTTGATTATATGATGACCCCTTAGACTCCTATATATAGAAAGGAGGTCTTGTCATTTGTTTCATCCAAGAATTGTTCATTTATGTAATGTAAAGGAGGTTTCCCCATCGAAGAGGTTGATTTCTAAGGCATTTATCTTTCTTTTCTATATTTTTGTGAGATGGTTTTATAACATTTGGTATAAGAGCTTTAGATTCTGGGGTTTCACTGCTCCAAATAGTTCATCGTGGAATTTTCGCTATAATTTTGTTTCTATGAAGGTGCAAACTCTACAATTAAAACCAATTTGAGCCACAATTTGGTTGAAGCTCGAGCCCAAATTCTAGATCTTGTTTCTCTATATGTTTGGAGATACGGTCCAAGACATTTAGGGTTTCTTAAGGCTCCCGAATTACATCCCAAACAAGTGACCTTGGGAAAGTCATCATAACATTCTGTCTGAGCATCATATATAAATTTAGTAATAATATTCAAAAATAGGATGGACCGTACATTTCTATGTATTGTTTTTAGGTCCGAAAGTCAGTGACACGTGGAACTTCGTACAAGTTCGATCTATGGAGAATGTATATAATCAGGTCATCTTGGGAGATTGGGAATAACTCTTTCTTGGAGAATCCAATTTCGAATAGACTAGTGGCATTGGAAAGAGGAAACAAAGGGCTACTATAGGTCCTAAGTTCAGACCTTGAAGATCCAAAATTTCAGAGATACAACAGATTCAAGATCGAGTTGTTAAAAGAAAGAAAAAGAATGACTCAAATCAAGAACATAGAAACACCTAGTAAGCAAAATTGGATCGATGATTTGAAGAATGCGATCAAAGCTCAGATAAATAGTTTTATATGTGCCATAGAAGTTAATATCGATGGTAGGGAAGAATATTTGAAGAAAGGCATGGAAGATTTGAAGATAGACATGGAAGGTTTGTAGGAAGGTGGGACAAAGCTGCTACAAGAAAGACCTCCTAATGACAAAAAGGTAACAGAGGAAACCCATGATGAGAAAAAAATAAACGTTGATCATGATTTCATGGAATTTAACATTGGATTGAAGACCCACCATATTCCAAATATTGATCTGAGGAAGTTTGATTGCAAGGATCCATAACATGGATACTACAGATGGAGAAATATTTTGATCTACATGATGTGCAACTGTTACAAAAGGTACGTATTGCATGTTTATATTTAGGACCGAATCAATTTTTATTGTATAAAGGGTTTTGTTCTCGTCAACCACTTGTCACTTGGTCAATTTTTACGGAGGAAATGATAACACATTATGAGGATACAAAGAGAAACACCTTCTTTAGCCAATTGATAAATCTCAAACAAAAAGGTTCAATGGTAGAGCACATTGAGGACTTCCAAAAATTGAATATAAGGGTAAATGATATTCCAAAGAAGCATAGGATTGATGTATTCATAGTGACTTGAAAGGATAACATTAAACATAAGGTTTGTCCTTGGGAACCTGATTCATTGGAGAAGGAATTCAGGGTGGAAAGAAGAATTGAAAGCAAAATTATGGCAACAAGAAATCCTACCACTCATTATTATAAAGATGGAAGTGTTTTTGCTCCTAGCCTTCCACAACCTACAAGGTTGAAACCACAACAAATTGCAAGAAAAAGGAGAAAACGACCTTTGTTACAGTTGTGATAACAAATACAATAAAGGTCATAAGTGTGCTAAGAAGAAATTATTTTACATTGATTGTGAAGAGGAGGAAGAAAAGGATCAAGAAACATCAAAAGAAGAGGATATACACCAGGGACCAACCCAAGAGAAAGAAGAAATGAATCTGACCATATCTTGTAATGCATTGGAAGGAATTACCACTCCTCAAAATATCAAGATAGAAGGACATATCAAGAAGAAAAACGATAACCTCAATTTCGCATAGGATCGAATGGAACAACATGAAGATCAACATCACATTGAAAGAAGTTTTGACATAGGCGATTGGGTATTTTTACGAATACAACCATACAAAAAAATGTCCCTCAAGCAAGCTAAGAAGGATAATAAATTATCACCAAATTACTATGTTCCTTACAAGTTGTTGCAAAATATGGGTATTATGGCATACAAATTGGAGCTTCCTACATCTTCCTGAGTGCCATCAGTTTTCCATGTTTCGTTCTTAAAGAAGGTTATAAGTTACAAGCTCCCAATTCAAACAATATTGTCAGAACTTGACGAGGAAGGAAAAATCATATTGGAACCTGAAGTAGTCATGGATACAAGAACCTGACAACTACAAAATCGATCAATTTCAAAGTATCTCATCAAGTGGAAGAACTTACCCATTGAAGATTCCACATGGGAGGACAAGAATTTTATACAGAAGCATCTAGAACTACTCAAGCATTGAGGAAAACACTTTTTGAAGGAGAGGAGCATGTTAGGTCCCTATACTACTAGTGTAACCCCTTATTGTTATTAGTGCAACCCCCTTATTATATTGTTGTGCCCATGTAGTCCGCATATTGTTATTATTGTGCCCAAGAGAAGCCCACTATTGTTATTGTTGTGCCCTTACATTATTATTATTATGTCGGCTCTAATTATATCATGATCCCTTAGACTCCTATATATATAAAGGAGGTCTTGTCATTTGTATCATCCAAGAATTTTTCATTTGTGTAATGTAAAGGAGTTTGCCCACTTGAAGAGGTTGATTTCTAAGGCATTGATCTTTCATTTATATCTTTTTGTGAGTTGGTTTCATAACAGACTCCCCCCAGTGGTAAAGACTTGTGTGCTTTTAAAAATACCCCAGGACAACATCTAACGGGAGTTGGAACAAAAATTGATGAGGATAATTCTTATTCCCTAGAGTCTATCTCTCGAAGGATCCCCTTTCTGCGAATGTTGGAATAAGTCGGGGTGACATAATCCTGGGAGCACATGTCTTGACCGATAAAGAGTTGCATAGTAAACTTAATGGATTGGATCCATGTTTCGAGACTTGGTCGCATTGCGAGAAGCAAGAGGTAAATTAAATTACCAATAGCTTATAGAGTGGGTCGCACAAGTTATTAACACCCATTTAAAAGTGCTTGGTCTCGGTGGCTATTAACAACAACGTTTGAGCTAGTGGTTTTATACAAAAAGATAAGCCCTCCTTTTTTTGACTATATATATTTTAGCTCCAGAGGCTACATAATGGAAGATCTCTGTTGCTGTGGTTCTTTGGAAATTTTGGGTGATATTTCCCCTTTCCATTTTGATCATAGATGTCTATCTCCCCCATGAGATTCTGGGTTGATATGTGCTCCCTGATGTGGTTCCAGGTTGAGATTTTCTCCCTAATGATATTCTCTCTGATGTTGATGCGGGTCATAGATTTGGCTCTCCACTGATGTTTCCCAGGTAGTAGCATTGGGATCCCCATTGGCAATGATTTCGGGTGGTAAAAGTGGCTCCTTGATGGATAGAGGGTGGTATATTTGGCTCCCCTCTGATGTCAAATTATTCTTCTTTTAGATTCGAGAATGTTTAGCATATGAGCAAGGAAAATCAAGATATAAGTAGGAATAAGCAAGATATGAATCAAGATGAACAATGACATGATGCACGTGGAATTCTCCTTAGTTGAGAAGGAGTGTTGAAATAGGAAACTATGGTTAAATTCCACTTTGGACAACTCATTTGATGGAGATGATGATTGCATTGAATTACTCTTTTCAAGAGGACCAAAATCAACCTAAAAATCACTCAAATTGGGTAAGGGAAAGTGTACTTATGAAGAAAAGCCCACATATACACATTTGGATAGGTTGGTCATAAAGAAAATTGGACACCCTTGGAAGGCTATAAATACAAGTGACCTCTACCTCATTTTGACATAATCATGATACAGTCTTCTATTCTCTTTCTTGGTTTTGGCTTGCATGAGTTTGAGGGATGTTTGCAGAAAATGGGTTAGCATGAAGGTGAAATTGCAAGTTCCAAAGCTCACATCACTATTTTAGGGTTTTGGGGCTCAGTTGCAGGCACACCATAGATAAATCTAGGCTATAGTCACTCACTAGTTGGATCATTCGTACGACTAAAGCCATTCAATCATATGCACAACACGTCCTCCATGCAACTGGTATCTAGGGTTTCTAAGTCATAGTTGCGGGTTTTCCAAGGCTAATTTTGGCTATAATAACTAGATTACAGGTTCAAGGGAGCGACTAGAACCTCTTGGTCCCATGCATGACTTCTTCTCCATATGATTGGGATGTAAATGTTGGTTTTTTAGTTGTTTGAAATTTTCTCTCATTGACCACAAGGTTTGTTAGTTGGCTGCAAACAATGATAGTTCATTACAGGCTTTTGAATCATAGTCTTGAGTATTAGCATTGTTGGGTTCCTTTCATAGATGTTGTAGTTGTTTTTGTTGGATAGTTGTATCATGAAGATATGGATCATTGTACTATTTTTTGTTGAATCATTCAATGAAAATATAATAAGAAGAATAATTTGAAAGGGTATTTCCCATAGTGGGTTTTTCCCTAGTCTCTGACCAATCCCAGTATCTCTATGTGTGAATGCTTTTCTTCTATTTTTTCTTTATGTTTTGTTGCATTGATGATGATGATATTGTTTTTTCTTCATAGTTGCATTTGTTGTTGAATAATGATGTAAATCTAAATAATATTATGGGGTGAATTTAATGTGTTAATGAAAAAATGCAATTATCAAAGCAAAGAACAATATAGCCTTAAGAAAAATTAACAACAACTTGGTATAGAAGGTGGAAAACGCAATGGTGACTACCCTTAATTAGATATCAGTTATAAATGGGAAGATATTTATCTTCCTTTTCTTTGGCGCACCTCCACTGCCTGTGATAGCGGGCATTGTTTCTTTTCTTCTATTGATAAACTTTGTTCATACTCATTTCACATCATAGAAATGGAAAACAAACAGATTCATTTTTCAAGCCTAACATATATTCTTTTTCTCTTATAAAATATAAACTTCAAATATTTTATTTTTAAAAAGAAAGTACCTTGTGATCCTTCAGAGGAATACAATTCCATTTCCATGCAGTATAGAACCTCACAAATGCTAATAGGATAAAATTGAAACAAAGTGTGAATAATTGATATTTGTTGCACAAGTTGATTCCATACTATTATTCTTCTACCAAGTGCCAAATAATGCATTCGTCTATATGTAATATCATCTAAGGCTTGACATGAGAAGCACTGTAAGACAAACAACGAAGGATACTTTCCAACTCTCCCATGCATATGAAAAACTCTTACACAACATAGTTTTTCCCCTTCAGAATTGTATCGGATGTTGACAAGTCACCCTTGGTTGTATCATTGGTTACGGCCCTCCATGTAAGATCCCATATGAATCCTCATCTACATAATGTAAGATCCCATAGGGAATCCTATTGAGTTTTATGAAGTTAATGCCTATTGATTTAGTATCGTAAGTCCTGCACCAAGTTGTGAGCACCCATCCAAAATAAGAATTAAATGGAGTCTTCATTAAATCTCATTTCACTACCTTTAGGTTTGTTCAGTTAGTTCTACTGTTAAGTCCACGGGGTTGTGAATTTATCCAAACCAAGCACACTCTTCCTTATGAGGACGATGTTGTTATGAGTTAATTTGATGTTGTATCAATAAGGAAGGCACCATTGTAATGAATCTAAGAATTTGAAGGGTCTAATGTTTGTGTAAAGATCAAGGAATCAAGAACCAAAGTAATAATGACAGGGTCGTTTATCTTTCATCGAGATTTGAGAAAAATTTCTCCTTAGTTGGGGTGATAACCCTTTGGTTTAATTGGAATTGAAAGAGTCATTCCTTTGGGATTCAGTTAAAAAAATGCACAAGGAAGGGGTCTGACTTCCTGAACCTGACCTCGATTAGGCCCAGTCGGACAGTTGGGCATGAGAAGCAGTGGGGTAAGTTGGTGTGATTGGAAATTTTAGTTGGTGTATTTCAAAGAAGCCTGACCTCTAACCTCATAATCGGGGTTGATCTCCAAATTTTTCCATTAGGGCCTACAAAAGAAATAAATGTTTATATTCAGTGTGTTTATAAAGGGTATTAGGTCGTGATGTAGGAGCATCACTCCACTCCCTGTTTTGACATCAAATATCTATAAATATCTTGTAGCTTGATTTTATTATGTGTCCCCAGAGGGACAACTAGGCAAGTTTGTTTATTTTATGGTTAAATGACATGTCCCTTTTAGGGACATGTGCCTATTTTTTAGTATTCCCTTATAGAACCCTATTTTGTTGTCAACTGTAGAAAGGTTGTTGTTTCCAACATGCATGTCTTCGGTTAGAAGATTTTCTTACTTTGTATTGTATATATATTTTGTTGAACAGGCACGAGGGGAGAAAAGGAAAAGAAATGAATGGTTTCATTTGTCATATTGTTTTTTTAGCGTTTTTCCATTGTTAGATTGTTGTTATAGCATTTTTCCATGGTTCTTATCCTTTTAGTGAGAAGCCCTGTGTAGAAGTGATTGTGTTGAAATTTTCCATTTATATTTTTGTGATCAATGCGGAAAATATGGGTCTAAGGTCAGCCCTCCAAACCTTTCATCCCATAACCAGTTGCAATCGACTTCTTGACCTCGACTTCATGGGTGGTTCTATCAATAGTCAGGCTATTGATTTGTGTTCGATGTAAAGGCCAAATGGGTAAAGGAAAGCTGACCATAGTTGGGTTTGACCTATAGTCGGACGACCTCACTTTCAGTGGAAGACTCTGAGCCGAACTGTTGTGGATCCCAACTCTTGACATGTCTTGGTAACCATGCACAAATTGGAATTGCACTGAAATTCCCCTTGAACATTGAGTTTAATGTTTTTTTTAAAGGTTTGGGACCTTGATCTAGGTCTGAGTGCGACAAAGGACCCTCCCAAGACCTTTTACTTTCGAGATGTGTTAAATTGAATTTTTAAAAGAACATAAATGAATACAGGTGCATGTTGTAAAGAAGAGGAACATGTCAATCATCAACAACATAAAAACATAAGCCATTGATAACGAAGTTCGTCTAGGAGGGACTACGTCTCCGGGCCCCAGTGTCAAGATGGTGTAGGCCGTTGCATTAAGTGTTGTCAATAGTGATGATGTACATAGAGGTGATGTTGCTATCATACGGAAAATGCCCTCACATAGGAGTGGCTCTAAGAGATGTTCCGCTACAAGAACTCTCAGTCAAAAAGACTCCTATCAGTATGACACAAACTCATGCATGATGAGCATCCTGCCAACAAGGCATAAAAAGGATCTCAATGCAAACATACATGACGAAAACATGAGTATCCCATCAACATACAACAAAGGGATATCAAAACCCAACATGACGAATCATAACAACAAGTACATCACACAAATGATTCCGCATCACATCAAGTAGGAATCACGAGACAAGTAAGAAACAAGATCCCTCATCAACATCAAATAGGGATCTGTACAACACAATGCATAGCAATATAAGTACATGAATACACTGCATATACCTCACAACCAGGGGCCATCTGAAGAAGCGAATGTCAAACTGTTGAAGCTTTTCGTGCCATCGATCTCACGGTATCAATCCCATGGAAATGGTTGCTCGCACATGAATGCTTACACCTGCAATCCACTCAGAAGAGTGGTTGAAGAATAGAATGAGAAAATTAAAAATCTAAATGCACCATCAGATTTGCGGCATTTAATAGTGCAAAATCGATTGTCCAATTTTTGAATTATGAGAAATTGAGAATCTGGGGCTTAAGGAATCTTTTAGATTCCCCCTAGATTCCTCAAAGATTCTGCTCCGTGGGTGGACTGTAAATCTACAACTCAAGAGGTGAATCTACCCTCACCATTGCGATACTTGCTAAAAACCATGAAAAACTACTATAAACTTGACTATATTCCGACATGGAGAAAAATTACCTCCTTGGGAATATTTCAAGGATCATGGTTTCGCTCCCTGTTTCTACAACAGTCATGGTTCCACTTGCATACTGAAAAATGGCCAAAATATGCAGAACTCTAATGGAGACAGGGACAACTCCATTGCGTTCATGGCGTCGAGAAATGCTGAAACCATATAAAATTTGCCAAAAATTTACAAAGTGAAATTTCACCCCTCCTGCAAAATGTTGCCTCAAACTGCATGTCAAGATTCTTCCTCCTCTGCCTTGAAATCCGTGCTTGCTCCTGGTTCCTCCATGCCTGTTGGTGCACTAAAAAATGAGGTTTTTATAAAATTTCCCTGGGCAGATTATTCAATAAATTGGTTGTGGTAATGACAGAATTAGGAATTGGTTGAAGAGGGGTCAGGTGGTCAAACCCTACCCCTCCACTTTTTTGCATGTTATTGTTTTTTAAACAAAATGAATTTGGAAAAGGGGGTCGGGTCTACATTGGGCAGCCCAACCCTTACCTCCGTAATTCCATACACAGTAAATGTTATGAGGGCACATATTTTATTGGTTTGGGAGGCGTCTTTGTTTCGGACAGAACATGGTACATTGCATGGTGTTCAAACATGGAAGAATGTGTGATGGAGTCACCGCGTGGGCGGGGCTAGACCTCCCACCAGTTGTGGGTTCAACTCCCACTAGCTTTGGCCTTTATGACATGTGATGGAGTTTTGGGCAGGGTGTGGGCTGCGCCCACCCCATAATAATATTAATGAGGTTTTGATGTGCGATTAGGTCGACAGAGGTCATGGCCCGTCGGCCCCTTTTAATATAAATTTTGTTAATGTGGTTTGGGTGCGACAGCAGTGACCAGGGTCATGGCCCGCCACCAATTATATATATATATATATAATTCAGAACTTTGATGGAGACAAGGAAATCTCCATTGTGTTCATGGCATCGAGAAGTGTTGAAACCATATAAAATTTGTCAAAATTTTACAAAGTGAAATTTCACCCCTCCTACAAAATGCTGCCTCGAATTGTGTGTCAAGATTTTGCCTCCTCTGTCTCGAAATTCATGCCTACTCCTAGTTCCTCCATGCCCATTGGTGCACTCAAAAATGAGGTTTTTATAAATTTTTCCTGGGCAAATTATTCAATAAATTGGTTGTGGCAATGGAAGAATTAGGAATTGGTTGAGGAGGGGTCTGGTGGTCAAACCCCACCCCTCCATTTTTTTTTCATGTTATTGTTTTTTAAACAAAACAAAATTAAAAAAGGGGGTCAGGTCTACATTGGGCGGCCCACCCCTTACCTCTATAATTCCATATGCAGTAAATGGTATGAGGGTGCATATTTTATTGGTTTGGTTGGCGGGGGTCATGGCCCGTCAGCCCCTTTTAATATAAATTTTGTTAATGTGGTTTGGGTGCGACGACAGTGGTGGGGGTCATGGCCTGCCACCAATTATAATATATATATATATATATATGCAGAACTTTGATGGAGACAAGGACAACTCCATTGTGTTCATGGCATCGAGAAGTGATGAAACCATATAAAATTTGTCAAAATTTTACAAAGTGAAATTTCACCCCTCCTGCAAAATGCTGCCTCGAACTGTGTGTCGAGATTCTGCCTGCTTTGTCTCGAAATCCATGCCTGCTCCTAGTTCCTCCATGCCAATTGGTGCACTCAAAAATGAGGTTTTTATAAAATTTTCTTGGGCATATTATTCAATAAATTGGTTGTGGCAATGGGAGAATTAGGAATTGGTTGAGGAGGGGTCCGGTGGTCAAACCCAGCCCCTCCATTTTTTTTGCATGTTATTGTTTTTTAAACAAAACAGATTTAAAAAAGGGGGTCGGGTCTGCATTAGGTGGCCTGCCCCTTACCTTCGTAATTCCGTATGCAGTAAATGGTACAAGGGCGCATATTTTAAACCTGGCCCAGAGCCCAACTTTGACCAAAACTTTGATTGGATCATTCTCCCTCATACGATCGTTTTCCCTCATACGAGCTCAGATTGATGAACCGTTCGCACCTCCGTGATCAGGACGACAAGATCTACACTCTAGTCCTAGGTTGAAGTCATTTTGAGCACTTTGATTTTTGAGCATTCTTAAGCCCTCTTTATCCTGTGTGTCTCTGGAGCCACCTGGATCAATCCTCCCCATTGAGGAGCTGTTGGTCCTCCAAAAGCATGAAAAAATAATCTGCAACTTCTCTGTACCTTGTCTACATCACAATTGTCCTGAAATTTCTCGCTTCCATCTCCTTCACCTTTGTTCCTCGAAGCCTTAAGAGATGAGCCGACACCTGCAACCTCTACAACTTTTAGTACATTGTCTTGAAAATTACATGCTTGAATTTCATGAACAACTAATGACCCAAGCATCCCACACTTGCCATGAGTTTATAACACATACTCGGTGGTCAAGTTTACAACAAGATGGATGCAACATTCCAACTATGAAAACAAGGGCAACATATCATTTTTGCTTCAACAAGTGATGGAAAACATATCATCACTGCAACACATGATTTACAATCGTAAGGTCAAACACTATTGTTTCTTTGACATGTGATGGTAACACGACATCACTCTTAGAGTGTAAAATGCAACTCAAAATAAGACTAGGCATCATTATTGCTAAACAAGTGATGGAAAACACATCATCACTTTTACATTTTAAAATGCAATAAATGATTTACAAAAGCACGACCATGAAACGCTAACATATCTAGGAACCATTTTTCACTTATCAAGGTGAACAGGTCATCACCCTGTGATGGTTTTTCTTGTCGAACAACTGTTTTATTTGGTTCATGCATCAACGCTTTGTCTTTAACCCACTGCTCTAGATGGAGCCTCCAACAAGTGGCTCTTTATGGTCACTTCTGTCACAATGACTGCAATAGGTCTACTTCCTCCAGATCTGTTTAACATGTTTCTTTACCTGCTGTTGAGAGGGTCTTTCACACCTCATCCTTTTGTGTGCTGCCATTATTTTCCAACACTTATAAAATGTATGATTATGCAATCCACAAAAGATACATGTCTTTTGATGCCATGTTTTACGTTCATCATTAACAACATGATCATAATCGAAATGAACATTCAAATGTTGAGAGTGGCTATACCTTTCCTTGTTGTCTATGGTCTCATTATGGCGATGAGAGCTTGCCTCAGCTCTTTCCTTGCAATGTAAACTACCATGGGATGATGAGGATGTATTCCCATCATTCTCTTCCATCGATGATTTCAACAACGTCTCAGACGAATCTGACACCTTCGAGCATTCTCCTTTGGTGTATCTCGAGCTTGCAAATTGTGGTCTCTGCACAACCGCCAATGGTTGTGTTTTTCCTTGGTTATTAACACCAAGTCTTTTTTTCTCCTCATGCCTCGTCCTTGTAAGGAGCCTCATGTTTGTCCCTGTAATTGGAATCTCCAAATATCCAACAAAAATCATACTATGTGATGATGAAACCGAAAGGAAATCAACATCGTTTACCTCCTCTATCAATTTGGAAAGAACTGATGAGGGCTTCTCATCATCTGTTGTTGTTGGTTCACTAACTGTCGTGGTGCATTCCCCAACTTCCTTTCTGGCATACCCAAGTCCTGCCTAACAGGGTAATTCTTCTACTTTGATGGGATTGACAATGCCTTGGCCATTAATGCCCAAGAATTTCCCTTCATACCCCATTTTCTTCAATAGTTTGGAGCCAATTCCTATGGTATGATTTTCAAAAATAGCGAAATCATCATCAAGAAACATACATGAATTCAGAGAACTACTTTTTACCTCACATGGGTCACGCTGCAACTTTTCCAAGGCCTCATCCTTCGCTTGCAACTATCGTAGCAAACTATGTTTTTCCTCTTTCTCTTCATGTAGAAGCGTCTTCAATTCATCGTTTTCTGTTTGAAGATTTTGGTTGTTGTGCTTCAGTTCTTCCAGTGCCTCTTTCGTGGCTTGCAATTGAAGCTGCAATCACTCCTTTTCCTTAGTCTCTTTTTGTAGAGTTTCACACATTATCTCTACCCTTTTGGAAATGTTTAGCATTGTCTCGTACACCACTTTTTCATCCTTTGTCGCTGCATATTCCATTGTTCATGCTGCAATTCACATCAATGCAAAGACCGCTTTGATACCACTTAATCCAGGTCCGGTTGTGACAAAGGACCCTTCCAAGACCTTTTACTTTCGAGATGTGTTAAATTTCATTTTGAAAGAACATAAATGAATACAGGTGCATGATGTAAAGAGGAGGAACATGTCAATCATCAATAACATAAAAACACAAGCCGTTGATAACGAAGTTCGTCTAGGAGGGACAATGTCTTCGGGCCCTGGTGTCAAGATGGTGTAGGTTGTTGCATTAAGTGCTATCAATAGTGATGATGTATATAGAGGTGATGTCACTATCATACAAGGAAAATTCCCTAACGCAGGAGTGGCTCTAAGAGATGTTCCGCTACAGGAACTCTCAGTAAAAAAAGACTCCTATCAGTATGACACAAACTCATGCGTTATGAGCATCCCGCCAACATGGCATAAAAGGGATCTCAATGCAAACATAAATCACGACAACATGAGTATCCCATCAACATACAATAAAGCGATCTCAAAACCCAACATGACGAATCATAACAACAAGTACATCACACAGATGATTTCGCATCACATCAAGCAGGACTCATGAGAAAAGTAAGAAACAAGATCCCTCATCAACATCAAACATGGATCTGTACAACAAAATGCATAGCAAAAAATTACATCAACACACTACATATACCTCACAACCAGGGGCCATTTGAAGAAGTGGATGTCAAACTGCTGAAGCTTTTCGCACCATCAATCTCACGATATCAATTGCATGGAAATGGCTTCTCGCACATGAATGCTGACACCTGCATTCCACTTAGAAGAGTGGCTGAAGAATAGAATGAGAAAATGAGAAATCTGAACGCACCATTAGATTTGTAGCGTCGAATAGTGCAAGATCGACTATCCAATTTTTGAATTCTGATAAATTGAGAATTTGGGGCTCAAGGAATCTTTTAGATTCCCCGTAGATTCCTCAAAGATTCTGCTCCATGGGTGGACTAGAAATCTGTAACTCAATAGGTGAATCCTTTCTCGCCATTGCAATCCCTACTGAAAACCGTGAAAAACAACTATAAACTTGACTAATTCTGACATGGAGAAAAATTACCTCCTTGGGAAAATTTCAAGGATCATGGTTCTGCTCCCTGTTTCTACAACGATCATGGTTCTACCTACATACTGAAAAAAGGCCGAAAAATGTAGAACTTTGATGGAGACACGGACAATGCCATTATGTTCATGGTGTCGAGAAGTGCTTAAACCATATAAAATTTGTCAAAATCTGACAAATTGAAATTTCACCCCTCTTGCAAAATGTTGCCTCGCATTGCGTGTCAAGATTCTACCTCCTCTATCTCAAAATCTGTGCTCGCTCCTGGTTCCTCCATGCCCGTTTGTGCACTGAAAAATGAGTTTTTTATAAAATTTTCCTGGGCAGATTAGTCAATAAATTGATTGTGGCACAATGGCAGAATTTGGAATTGGTTGAGGAGGGGTCGGGTGGTCAAACCCCGCCCCTCCATTTTTTTCATGTTAATTTTTTTTAAACAAACGAATTTAAAAAAGGGGGTCAGGTACGCATTGGGCGGCCCGCCCCTTACCTCCATAATTCTGTATGTAGTAAATTGTATGAGGGCGCATATTTTATTGGTTTGGGAGGCACCTTGTTTTGGACGGAACATGGTACATTGCATGGTGTTCAAACATGGAAGAGTGTGTGATGGAGCCGCTGCGTGGGCGAGGCCGGCCCCCCACTGACCGTGGGTTCGACTCCCATCGGCTCCGACCTTTATGACATGTGATGGAGTTTTGGGCAAGGTGTGGGCCAGGTCCACTAGAAGAGGCCCGCGCCCACCCCATAATAATATTAATGAGGTTTGGATGTGCGGTTGGGCTAGCAGGGGTCATGGCCTGTTGGCGTCTTTTAATAAAAAATTTCAACCAATTTCGGGAGCTAGGTTTCATGCCTTAGGGTCGATCAAATTGTAGAACACTTAAACCTGGCCCACAGCCCAAATTTGACCAAAAATTTGACTGGCTCGTTCTCCCTCATACAAGCTCGGATTGATGAACCATTCACACCTCCATGATCAGACGACGAGATCTACACTCTGGTCCTGGGTTGAAGGCATTTTGAGTACTTTGATTTTCGAGCATTCGTAAGCCCTCTTTGTTCTGTGTGTCTCTGGAGCCACCTGGATTAGACCTCGTCATAGGTTGCGAGAAAGAATAGGGAGAAGGCCAAGAATGCTAGAAAAATATTGTCTGTCTTTCTTTTTGTGGTTAAATTTTTAAGAAAAGAGAAGAGAAAAACACATTACCGTTGCATTAAGTCATCGCAGGTCATCGAAAGGGCTTGCCATCAGTTTTCCTTTCAAACTTCCATTCTATGTGCTAATTGTACATCGTAGTAACTAAACACACCTGCAAACTTACAATCCAACGTATGATCCAGTGGTGGAAGTCATGATTACTAAATAAGAAATAAATAAGAATCCAACCCTCTGAACCAATCATAGTCTAAATAAATATAATTTAATTTAAAGATATATATAATATATATATATATATATATAGATATTGTCAATGTTACACATTAGTGATTTAATGTTTTGTTAGCAATAAATTAAATAGGGGTTAATTCATTATTGAATGTGTTATATCCGGCTAACAATAAGGATCTATCATCCCTTCAAAAATAAGATATTGTGACGGATTATATTATTAATATACTAACCTATATGTTGTGAATGATAACAGTTTAAAGCTTTACACCACAATTCGGGTTAACAAGTGGCAGTTGCCACCGTGTGTGGAAATTGTAAAGGTTCAATGATTTTTGGACAATCATCAATGTTTGGGAGAATCGAAATTGAAACAACTATAACACAAGTGTAATATTACATTGTTTTTTTTGGAACTATATGTCTTGCTCATACTTGTATTGCAATTAATAAATAATTTTATCTCTTTGAGAATTAGATCATTAATTTAACAATGCATAGCTAGCATTCTTGCCTCTTAGTTTAATTATTGAATTTTGAAAGGTATGAACTAACTGCCACATTTGAACAATGGCTACATTGTAGATATTCTCACTTAGTTTAAGTATAGTTAAATTGGAGTAAAAAACAATGAAGACATACATGAATGAAGGAACAAAGTATTTTTCAATAGACAATATTGTGAATGACCTTATACTTATATAGTATATAGACATTCAAATAAACCAATGCTAAATATAGTTTAAAGACAAGTAGACAAAATTGATCTTATGTAGAACACAACCATAAATCTTACTTACCAGCTTCCCTAGCAATATATCATTTATTTAGATGAATATAAAGACTCAAGAGTATGTTTCTTCTTAGACAACTATGAAAAATATGTTGCCACTATATGTAACACTGTTAAAATAATGTGACTATTTGTAATGCGGTTCAACTAACAATTATATAACTATAAATTTTACCATATAGTAAAAATTTATACTAATCTATTACAAGAACACAAATTAATAGTCAACAACCTTTAAAGTGTTTAATAAGAAAACAATCAAATGAAACATACAACGAGAGTAAAGATTCAAATGTGTTTAAGATATTTATAAAGGGTAAAAATGGAAAAACAATAGCATAATACGAGTTATTCCTGTCTAAACCATATATTATGTTTTAATTATATCTTTAAAAAATTTTTTAAATACTATCTTAAAAATAAATAAAAATAAATATATCATATTTTTCTACTTTTTAAAATTAAAAATTCAAACCATTTAGGTAGTTGATAAGTCACCGAGTTAACAATAGAATTATAATTTAATCAAGTTTCAATGAACGTGGCTCTATTAATGATCCTTTTATAAATAAAAAAGTATCTATTGTGTGGGGGTAGGAAGTGATCTGAGTGGAGGAGCACTGCGATAGCGACCAATCGCCATTTCCATCTCCAGGCGAACCTATAGATCGACTGCAGGGGCGCAAGGTACATGTATTATCCATTTACGTGCCTCTTCTCACTCAATCTGCTTGCATGCCTTCCTCTTCTTCCGCTCGCCACGTACCCACCTGGTTGCACTTGCCAACATAGTTTCTCGACATTCTTACAGGTGGCTGCATTCTCTATAAACTCTCCACTCTGTCTACTAGACAACATTTCACCCCTGGGAAGGTGGGGAGATTTTGCTTTTTTACCTGCATTGAGAATGTCCTTAGTATACTTCGTAGTCTGGTTCCCTCCTTACATGTGTAATGTTCTCAACTCGGCTCACTGACTCTGGACCTCGGAACTCTATCGCGGCATTCACTCCCTCGGCTCTCGCTTGGGTATAAGGTCAGAGTATTTATTCCTCTTTTTTAGTAATGTTAGAATCTGGATGGGTTTGCTATTATTATTGTTTTGCAGTGATTTTTTCAAAGTGAATATGAGTTAATTACAGAACACGTTTTCATTTATTTTCAAAAGAATGCAACAGTTCTCCTTGGATAGCTTTACATTCTCCTGGTTTCATTGTATGATATTACCGTGTTAAGGACTTTCTGAGAATTTCCTCCCGAGTTAAAGCTTTGAAGATAGGGTTTCTTTCTTTCTCTTTTCCATGTCCAGGTCGGCATTTTTGTTTGCAGTGACTTTTTCTATGTGAACAGGAATTAATTACAGAACTCATTTTCATTTATTTTCCAAAGAATGCTACAGTTCTCCTTGGATAGCTTTACATACTCCTGGTTTCATTGTATGAATCTTCCGAGGTAAGGACCTTCTGAGATTTCCTTCCGGGTTAAAGCTTTGAAGATCGGGTTACATTCTTTCTCTTTTTCATGTCCGCGTCAAAATTTTCTGAACGACTATGGTCGTCTCTTAATATCATCAGAGAACACATAGTGATATACAGACCTTGCACTGACATTCACATGAAAATCGGTCATTGGTGGTGCATCTTTGGTATTGTCTGCTGCTGTTTTGTCTGCCCGGAGACATCCTCTTGACCGTTCTCTGGTCTGAATCTCTGCTGTAGTATTTTCCATCGCCGGACTTTTCTTAAACCGATCCTTATCTGGCGATCTAACGGGGATACAACTCTTTGTACTTTCATATATCTATCCTTCGTAGGCTTTCTTTTATTTTCCTGCCTACTCTTCTGAGCGTAAGGACTTCCTCGACAGCCTCCCTTGACCTTCTAATTACTATTTTTAGTCCTTGCCTTGAAGTTTTTCCCCTTTCACATTAAGCAGGAGTTTTCTAGTATCCCCTGTACTATTTTCTCAGATACTGTTTGGAACATCCGGTATTTTGCATTGATCTTCCCCATAATCAGAGTACTTTTGAGATCCCGTGGTGGCTCTTTTCGGATAAGATTTTTATTTGGCCTGTTGTGATCCCGGTCCATACACGTCCTCTCATCCTCGTTGTAGCAGCTCTCTTTCCTCCTGTATGGACATCCTCCACGTGGAATCAGACACGTTGGACTTGGTCAAAACGGCTATGGAGGCCGAAGCTAAATACTGTGGTACTGTTATGGCTCCATAGTGGCATTCCAAGCTGGCAGAGCATATCCAGCCATCTCTTTCTGCTTCTGATATGAAGACGGAATCTCCCCCTGCTCCCCATCGCAAAAATAAACAAAATTTCCCCCTCCCCATCTGCTATCTGTTTGGATGGTGAGAAGCTAGTGGATCGTATTGCTAGCCTGCAAATAAGGGCACTGATTGGAAAGTGGTACTTCCTTGATATGGACGATAGCCAAATACGGAACTGGCTGGGAGCTCGTTGGAGGCCTCTCATTGGTTACACTCCCACCATAGTCCGCCTCATGCGTGACTGGTATAGCTTCCATTTTTTAAAGGTAAAGAATCTCAATATCATCTAGAAACTGGGTTCATGGTCGTAGTTATTTGGCTCTCCACAAGTGGTATATAGGCTTTGACTGCCTCTGGAATACCCCCCAAAACAATTTCATTTGGGTCAAATTGTGTGTGTTGCCTAACGAATTGTGGACGAAGGAAACTCTTTCCTTCATAAGCAACGCAATTGGGAAATTTGTTTACGTCAACCCCACATGCCTAGGAGCAAAAGATAAAAGGGTCGCTTCGCTTCTGATTGAAAAAGATTTCAGGGGGGTTTTCCAGACCACATCAACCTACTTTGGGGTAACTTATCTGCATGCCAAAGATTAGACTATTGGGGCGTTCCATTTAGGTGTGCTCATTGTCATAGAACCGGACATCTAAGAGAAAAATGCCCTCGAGTGATTCAAGGTAAGGTATGGAAAAAGGTCTATAAGAGGAATAACAACTTCAAATCTACAGCTGTGTCTACCAATTGTAAAATTGGTGATTTTCACATTTACAACGATGTTTCTCCGTCGGTTGATAATATCTCTAGGTCCTGCTATCATATTATATCATCTCCGCCTAAACCTTTGGAGAGGCTGCCCCTGTGTCCTTTCCTCTTGCCCCAACATCAGAAATCTACCTTTCTACCTTTATCGAGGTCACTTTCCTCTGGAAATTTTAATGTGGTTCGTGAACCTATTTTTTCTCCAGTGTCTTCCCCTCCTGAACCCTCTCTGGATGTCCCGATTGATCCTCCCCCTCCCTTACCCAAAGAATGCTATCCTCCCCTGAAGGATGATAACATCTTCATCACCCATCATCTTCCCTGTCACCCAACAGACCTGCTTGTTCTCATTCGAATGTTTTCCTTTCCCCTCCCATACTCTCCACTCTATTTCGGTCGGCCTCCAAAGGAAAAGCTACCATGCCCCCAATTTCCCCCTCCTTCAATCCTTTCCATCCCCCACCAACTCCATTGGCAGCGATTTGGACATGCTGCTTCAAAATAATTCGCTTCAATTGGTCCCCCTGACAATTCATAAACCCCACAGATCTACCTCTCCTGTCATTAGTCCAAATTCTGCCAAAAATATCACTGTTCGTCGAAGAAATAATAGGGGAAACAGACACTTTAGAGGCTGAAACGCTTCTAGGAACCTGAACTTACAGGATTCCTCCCTTATTGATGTTCCTATTTCAAATTTCTCTGATTCCAGGTCTCTTAGAGCAGAACTACCTGAGATTGTTATCAAATGATGCATATGTTATCATTCAACATAACGGGTCTTGGAGAAAACCCCAAGTAAATTGCTCTAAAAAATGTTTTTTGTTCATCTTCCTACAGGCTGATTTTAATACAGGAAATAATGCATAACAATCAAGAAAATATCTCTTACTTTAGGTGAATGTTCCCAACCTGGTATATAGCGGCAATGGAGGCATCGAGTCTCTCTGGTGGTCTTGCAGTGTTATGGGATCTGAGGTGGATCTCTGCCAGTACTTTTCGATGCCTTGGAGGCATTTTGATAACAATCAGATATAGAGGATGTGTTGATAGGTTTCATATTTTGAATGTCTACGCGCCCTATAAGGACAAAGCATCCTACTGGGACTTCTTTTTTTCCTCTGATATTTTGGACAATGAATCACTCCTCATAGTGGTAGATCTTAGCTGCATAATGGGACTAGATGAAGTTTGGGGGAAGGGGAAAAAAACAGATTCTATTGGAGAAAAAATCAGGAAAACAATGCTTCAAAACAACTTTGCTAACATCTGTCCCAATTCATTGTCTCCCACGTAGGACAATGGTCATTCGGGGGAAGCCTATATTGCTAAGGGACTGGACAGATACATCATGCATGAGAATTTGTTGGAGAAATATGGAATTCCGAGAACACACACTCTCCCTGTTTTCATTTCGGACCACCAGCCGGTTTCTTTACGATGGATGAATCCAATTTCGCGGAAAAGCTACCCATTTAATTTCAATAGATATTGGTTAGAAGAAGAAGCTTTCAACAATATGGTTCGCGAATTTTGGATGGCCAACAGTTCTCCAACAAATGTATCTCCATCGAAGAACTTGATTGTAAAAATGAGAAGTCTAAAATCAAAAGTGAAAGAATGGCAAATTCAGAAGAAACATTCTAAATACAAAGAACTGAAGGAAATTGATAAAGAACTAACAGAAATTGCAGAGGGCATTACTTCCTAGATCATTCCTTGGAGTACTCGGGCTCAAATTTGGATTCTTGGAAAAAAGAAACAGAAAATATTAAAATTTGAAGAAATCTCTTGGCAGCTCAAGAGTCGAGCCACTTGGCTGAAGGAGTGTGATAGAAACACCAAGTTCTTTCATCGTTTTGCTAGCAATAGACGTGCAACCAACTCTATTTGGAAAATCAAGAATGAAGAAGGAGTCCAGCTACACTCACAAGAAGACATTTCAAATGAAGTCGTTAATCATTTTAAAAGACAATACAAACGGGAGACTGACAGACAGATTAATGATATCCTATGGGGTATAGAACCTTTTCCAAAAATGTTCGATGAGGAGGATAATGCAAGGCTCTATGCTCTAGTAAAGGAGGAAGAAATTCTCTCTGTAATGAAGTCATTTAAAAAGGATAAATGCCCAGGCCCAGATGGCTGGACCATAGACATTTTTATCCACTTCTTTGATATTATGAAAAGAGACATTATAGCAATGGTGGAAGAAACCAAAAGATAACGAAGTATTCAACATTATATTTCATCCACCTATATAGCGCTGATTCCAAAAAAAAATGGTTCCTCTGCCTTTGCTGACTATAGACCATTTCTTTATGCAATGTCATCTATATGATCATTTCTAAAATAATAGCTGAGAGAATCCGCGACAATTTATCTATGCATATCACAAAAGAACAACATGGGTTCCTAAGTGGCATAAACATTTTAGAAGCAGTGGCCATAGCTCAGGAGGCTTTGCATTCTATGCAAACAAGGAATATTGATGCTGCCGTTCTTAAAATTGATCTAAAAAAGGCCTTCAACTGCATAGACTGGAGCTATATGAGATGTTTACTTATCAAGATCAGGCTGTCAGACCTGTGCACTAAATGAATCATGGCGTGTGTGGAAGGGGTCAACTATGCGGTCCTCATTAATGAATACTCCACACCATTTTTCTCGGTCAGAAGAGGTCTCCGCCAGGGGTGCTCACTGTCCCCCTTTTTATTCATTTTGGTCATGGATACCCTAAGTCTTCACATAAAAAATGTGGTTGCTGCGAGGAAAATTGGACCACTTTCCATCTCAAGAGGTAACACTCTCACGCATAATCTATTTGTGGACAACGTTCTTCTGTTTGCTATACTTTGTAGAAATACTTGGCATAAAATGCATGAGATCATATATTTATTTCAAAAGGCCACAGGTTTATATGTCAATGGAGATAAATCTACTTTTCATTATGGTAAGGTTTTTGCAGAAGAGATGGTTTATATCTCTCAGCTTTTTAACTTTCAGGCTATTTCCATAACAGAGGGGGTAAAATATCTAGGGTATCATCTGAAACCCACGGGCTACAATTCCTCTAATTGGTCATGGATCTTAAACAAATTTTATAAGAGAATATCAGGGCGGGAATTTAAATGCTTATCTATTGCTGGTAGAATGATCTTGTCTCAGTCGGTTCTTGCTCAAATATGTGTATATTGGGCGCATATGTTCTACATACCATTGGATATAATTGGAAAACTGAATAGTTTAATGGCAATCTTTATTTGGGGAGGATGCAAGGATAAGAGAAAGTATCATCTTACGAAACTGGAAAACATCACTCTCCCAAAAATCAAGGGAGGCTGGGGCATCATGAATTTGCACCGCTTCAGCATGGCTCTACTATGCAGATCAATGTGGTAAGTGGTCTTTGGGAATAGCTTATGGAGTCAAACCATTAGAATGAAATATATGAGGAATGAAGACATTTACTTCTAGTACAAGAACAATTTTATATAGCCCACACAAGGATCGATGATCTGGAGAAGTCTACAAAAGACCCTTCCTTTTTTCTGTAGAAACTGCATATGGAAATTACAAATTGGAAACCACATCCTCATTGGTGCTGATAAAATCAGAGGAGTTGAAATGGATCCTCCAATCACTCCACAACTTCTATCGCTCCTCCACCATAAAGGTCTCTTCTTCTGGGCATAGGTTATGAATGGATGGCAGAATAACATTCCACAATGGAAATCGGATAGAGATCTAGGACTAGAAGGAGAAATGGCCGCCCATTGGAATAGAATTGCTTGGAACATGAAAAATGAAAGTTTTTATAAAACAGAGGCCAGGGATTGCATCGAATGGCAGGTTAAGAAAGGTAGTTCCACTGTACTAGTTAGAGACATATATATTTCTCTGATAGAACAGAGAAGGGAGACCTCAAAAAAAATCTTTCCATACTCTCTTTGGAAGACTAGTTGCCCATTAAAAACCATTATATTTTCGTGGTTAGTTTTCCACAATAAAAACCTCACTTGGAATAATTTGTAGAAAAGAAGCTGGCAGGGACCAACCATATGCTCAATATGCACTGCCAACATTGAAGACAAACTGCACATTTTTTTAAAATGCCCTCTATCCCAGAGTTTGTGGGTGCAAATTGAGAACTACCTTGGTTTTCCAACAATCTCACACCCATCCATGGAGGATGCTTTTGAATGGTGGGGATCTCAAAAATCTATCTGGCATCACATTCCATTAATTGTTTGCTGGTTCATATGGAAGTAGAGAAACAAAAGAATCTTCCAGAATTGCAAAGAGAGTTTTGGGCGTATAATAGATAAGGCTATTCCTTTTTATCTCTCCATTCTCCATAACATCCCCCTCCAGAAAAAACAACAGGTGACAACCTCAGACTCTCAACAACTATTCTTCCCAAGGGCCCATTTTGACAGTGCGACAAAAGATGGAATATGCGCTTGTGGGGTTTACATTGGTATATCAAATGACCTCCAATATTTCCTGTATTAGAATGGTGGCAATGGGAAAAATAACAAAGCAGAGGCCATGGATTTGCATGGGTTGCTTATTTTCTGTAATTTCATGGACATCGGCCCTATCAATGTATATGGGGACTCTAAAATAATCATAGATCACGTGAATGACATTCATGTCATAAAAAACGACTGCCTTACTGGATGGTTGACCAGGATAACATCACTATGGAAGCCTGCTTTTTTCCCTATCTCTCATATAAAACACAATCAAAATGAGATAGTGGATGAAATTTCAAAGAAGGGTATGCAATCTACAGTGGGTAAGTGGCATCTGAGCATCATCATGGTGTAGGAATTTATAGGGTAAGTTCCTCAGACAGAACACCAAAGGTCACCGCTCACAAATAGATCACAGATCAATACACTAGTATTTTTGACGTGGTTAAAACCCTCAAAGAGGGAAACAGTCCACGGCCTGAGCCAACACGGCCACTTCAGGCAATTTATTAATAAAAGAATGAAAATTTACATAAGCTTCTCTCATGCACGGTTAACCTACAATGACCCTCCATGCGCTTTAAATAGAATTCATGGACCAATCGGGTGTCAAGCCACGGATCAAGTGTCGGTAATACCGAGGAGAGAATGAACCGTCGGATCACTAGATATCGTGACCGTCGGATTGTAAGTTACAAAATGTACAACGGTAAAGAAACACACTTTACCTAACTCTATACCTAACTCTATACTAGACCAAGTTGAACTTAACTATTTCCTATGTGTCGGAAATATCCTAACATCCCCCCTTAAGAACAACTTGAGATAGGATTGAAGGATTTACAAATATGACACAATAGGAGAAGGAAGGAGGCACTA